>DWMA01000245.1:0-12677 GCA_018252035.1 Urbanus sp. 3 SS-2014
TAGCAACATATTACAAGATCTGTTTTATTTGGTGCCGATGACCTTTCGGTGCCAGTGTGATGGGGCTGACTACAACCACGAAGATGTTTGAAATATTCACTCATATACCCTACATACTATAATCAGTTTTAATTTGGTTAAAACTCAAAATGTTTACTAGATAAAATAAATATTGTAGGTATATCCACACGGACTCTTGTAATGGGATAATTGCCGAGTAACTCCATGTGGTGCACCCTCGGCGCCAGTTAATGACTTATTGAATGGTCGAAAAGTTAGTAAACGGTGCCGCATTTCTGCTTACGTGTCCCTTTTGTCTATACAATGAAGTAGCGAAGTCGTAAGCAGTCGAAAAGGGTGCTCTGGCCGTCCAGTAAAGTTTTGTGGTTTTTGGGTTGAAAGAGATCCGGTAAGTTATTCTAAGCCAGCTTAAAAGAATCGCAATTAAGACTAACATAAATTTCTATATTTGACTGCGCTCATATTATCATACACTTTATACATATTGATACAAAATTTATGCAATGAACACAAGAAATACTTAACGAAGTCCTAACGGCTCCTTTCTTATCGGGAGCTAAAACATTTATAACAAAACTTAAATAAATTATCTCATTTGCAGTATTTACGGCTCACGCAATGTGAAATAGATAAACATTGGTCGATAGAATGTAGAAACAATAAAACTTTTTTGAAAAGAATTTCAGTTATTGCAAGTGGCAAATGTATGTAACTTGCCGAGAGAAAAACACCTACAAGTATTTTAACAAAAGTATATTTAGTGTTTTAAACGTTAGTATTTTGTTGGTGACGTACTTTTTGGGGTGATTTATTTCTACAATCGTCTGGCTTATTAGTACAGTTTTTTAACGCAGTAAAATCCTCATGGACCAAAAAATTTTAATCTAATTTAACCCCGTAAAAACCTTTTTATATTTTTGCGCCTGAACAACACCCACGTTATTTTTTTTAATAAACATCATGTATAAACCTATTTACCTAACGTTAATATTAAGAATTACATATTTTAAATGAGTAAGGTATTTTTTCCCATTTTTACCATAAAACGAACATTTACTATGTGTAGTAATGTAATAGGTTAAATATTAAAATAAAACTTAATGTTAATGTTCAACGTAAAAATATAACTTGGTATTTTACATAATTTTTATTTTATAAAAACCAATATTAATGTTTGTGTAAACCAAACAATATAATATGTATGATATATGTTGCGGGTGATAAAGTGAGGATAAGGCAAGATTTTGATACGACACTGACCGTCCGGGCAGGGATGTTCTGAAAACAAGGTTTTATGGCCTAACGCCGGCTTCGATATAAACTGGCTAACCTTCGTATTTTAGATAGCGACGTTCTCGGACTAGCCAGTCAATTTGCTTTTATTATGATGATCCACGCTTGTAACCAAACGAAAAGCTCCTTTTGTACGCATGACTAACTCTCAGCTCTCGGTTAGACTTCTCTATCGTCTTTTGTAATATTACCTACCTTATACAATATTTTATCCAGTAATATCTACTTAAGAAAAATGTTATTTAGGTGATATCTTTGTATCTACAGCTACGTCACATTTCATCTTTATACCGTTCATTTTAACGAGTTCAAAATATATTTTTATGTAATTAGTCCTAGAAGGCGGGTTACCTTTCAATGTTCAAGGTGACACGTTATTATGCCTAAAACAACAACGTCTCAACGACGAGATGCCCTATAATACAATTATGCGCGTCTTTTTCAAGTATACCTGTACCTAAATATAAATTCAGTTTGGCTAATTTCTATCCCTACATTTAGTACACACTACTCTGCTGTTCCAAAATATTTCGAAGCAGAAAAAAAGCAGGTTTCATTTCGTAATTACAAGGGCGTGAACGTAAGATTAATATCATGTCATTCTCAGACTGGCTACTCAATTTGGTTTTATAATGACGTTCCAACTTTATTTTCGCTTCTTTCGGACTTTTTCACGTGTCAACATCTTTAATGAAACTCTTTTGGATGTTTTGTGGCTAGTGAAATTTTTTCACCATTGAATATTTGCAATTTAATTCAGTCATCCTCATTGGTTCAAAAATGATAGCGGACATTCACGTGTGGTACTCTTATATTATCCTAATAATTCAAAGTAAAAGGTAATCAATCAGATAAATATAGTGCTTTCATTTATATTTCTAGGTATTAATGAAAAGTAAAAAATTGTTTAAAGATCATTTGTAATGACGAAAAATAATGAGGCTACTTTAAGAGCGGACCACTCTTAATGATGTCGAATAAGCTATCAGGTTTTAGCTTAGTATTAGGTTATATCTAGGTATATTTAGGTTATACCTAGTATTTATTAAAGTCCATTTAATACTACTTTCTGAGTTTCAATGCTGTTTATATACCTTCTTAATTCGTATATAAACCGCAACTTCACATATCAAAATGTTCTGAAAAGCAAGCCATGCTAAGTTGTATCTTTAAAGTTAGTAGCAACTTTGATAGAACCAACCTCCTTTTAGATAAAGGGACATGAAAGTAATCTCGGAACGTACTTGTACTGACCAGCCAATTTGTTTTTATGATGATGCTTTTCGCATTTATCTATTCTTTACACTAGTTCGTAAGTTGTTTTATGTTTACGCGGTGCAGCTACTATAGTGCAAATTGTTTTACAAAATTATTGTTTTCTGGAAAAACTCAATTTAATATAACTAAACGAAAATAGTTCTGTCTGAATATAACGAACAATTTTAATTTATTTTGTCAAATTTAAATTAAAACATGCTAAGGACTATGTAAACATTTTACATGTGCAGACTCAAAATTGAAATTAATTGTTTTTCATTGAAAAATAGTTTTAGAAATTAAATAGAAGTAGGATGCAGGTAACGTCTAAAAAAAGTACAGCTATATGCTGTATTAGGTAATACAAATAATACAAAACATTAGATACGTATTAAGAGTAAGCAGATATTAATTATAATTTTCAATAGTAAACTACATCTAATTAACGTACTGCCAATCAGTTCTTGAAATTAAATGTTAAATTAAATTCATTTGCGATAGCTAATTTCAGTTGCTACAAGTTTTACTAAATTTATACATTAGGTACATTGCATTATTATATTATATCGACAGTATGACTTTTTTATACTAATCACGAAGCAAACGAGAATTCATTATATCTGATAGTAAGTGGCCACTGTAACATGTATCTTGTCTCAGAGGCACAGATTTGTTTTCTCCTTCAACCCACCACAACCAGATCACAACTACACTTAGCACTGGCAGCGGCGTCTCTATATACGAACAATATAAGGTTATATCGTCTTTATTCATATCGTGATATTTATCATATAAGCTTATTCGTGCCATTGCGAATAGTTTTCATAATAAATATAAAAAGCAACCAACTCCAATTAATTCATTAACAATTACTTTACTTACCTACTAGCCAACTGTCTTTTATATTCAAAGTATATTATTTTTATTTTGTTTATTCGATAAAAATCACTACCTCATAAAACTGTTAAAGCATAAACAAGATGTAGATGCAAATAAAAAGTGTTCAGTGTTTATTGAAATCTCGAGGAAAATTGGCAGAGGAAGCAATAAACAATTCACGGAACACATTGTTACAATTTCATTGCAAGTACGTTTCTTTTGAGAGGAAATAAACATACTATCTGATGTACGTTTACAATTTTATTTTTAAATGGATAATATGCTTCAGTAGAGTTTAATAAATAGAAAAAGTTTGTAACTGACTTTGCAAAATAGGTTATTAAAGGACAAATGGACGAATACCTATACGTTAATTTTTTTTTATCAAACCGGAATAAATTTCCTTAATGTGGCTCCGGGTAGAAATTAAATAGAACTCGTCAGGTAAAGACTTTATTTTGCTTTCCTTCTTTCCGAGTCTAAACTAAGTGATCAAAAATCAGATGGAACGAAAAGCCGCTTATTATAACAGATTTTATATGTTATCTACATATTACAAAACGTAATAAAGTAACTAAGTATATCCGGCAAAGCAGCCAAGTCTTAAATACGAGTATTTGTGAAATAAAAGCTTAAGCACATTATGGATTATAACGTCCCATTAAACATCTTACGTCATGTCGTCTTTGAGTATATTTCGGGTACTGCCAAGTTTTGTAAGAAAATTTGATGAGGTAATATGGGAAATCACTTTTTTTACGGAACCTTTATTTATGTACTTTCTGTAAACTCAAAAAATGATAAGGTTCAAGATACCTATAATTTATTATTTGTACCAAATTCATTCACCAAGTACGTACGTGCCTGCATTTTTTTGATAGGTATACCTATTAACCTGGAAGAGCTCATCAATCTCGCGCGCAATCGATATTTTTTAAAGTTACGCATGCATGCGCACGGTTGCCTTTTACTTTATTGTGTGAAAAAAAGTTTTACGCGATCGGCCTCTTTCCTACTAATTAACGGTAACTAGAAGTTTTCGAAGACCATTGAAAATATTAAAACTTTGAACTTTGAAGTGTCGCTAAACTACTTCACTTCCATGCATTGGGGCAGCGTGGTGAAGTATGTTTCAGTAAAAACAATAACGTATCGTTCTCAGTACATAGGCACCACTAAGCTACAAGCACTTCTAATTAGAATACACCACTTATATAAGACGCCGCCGTGCAGTGCCTAATTTGCCAGAGCTATAGTACTTTCTACTTATTCAAAGTGCGTAGGTACTCTTGATTAGAAGTAATTACGCCGAGATGCTTTAATCCTTAAGATATGTTTATTTTAACTTGTTCTACTGCAAGCGAATACGATACATACGATCAAATACAAAAAAAAAGAATTATTTATGTCTAAAGTAATCTGTGAGTATTTATTTGCCTCATAGACTTTATTACAATAATTACATAATATAATCTTGTTTGCAGATAGTAAACATCTGTGCTCTGTGTTGAATTCTAACATAATTCACTGTGTTTTCTTTTACTATGGACTACAATTTATTTAATATTATTTTAATATTATCTTCTAAAGGTCAGAACCATTTGTGCTATGACCCCAGAGTCTACATCGCCATACTGAATTGTATGTAAACAGCAGTGTTAAGCGCTGCTGTGTTTCGATCTGTAGACTTCAGGCGTAGCAGCGCATGTTTAGCCAAGATAGACAAGACTATCTGAAATTTATTACAGAAGATCACGTGTTCTTTTACTACTTCTACGCTATAAAACACAATTAGAACTCAATCTTACAAAAAAAATCATTAAAAATGAGCCAATAATCAAGATATTCATCTACATTATTGGTAAAGAATCTTTAATAAAAGTTCCATCAGAGATGTAATCATTCAAGCGACTTTCGGCATCACGTTAAGCTGCAAAGCTATGAATTACCACAAGGTCGTTAGCCGTAGCCTATAAAAGTTGAAAGATTTACAAAAGAAATTTCCACTTCGTAAGTAATTCTCAAGTCATTAAATTTTCATTAATTGTCAATGGAGAAAGTTTTTTTGTTGAACTTTCTCTTTTATAGTCTACATAAAAGTCAAAGATATTTCACAGTTGACAGTGACTAAGCTGTACCACGTAATGCAGTGAGTAAAGTTTGAGAACTATTCGAAATTTCGTGTTGAAACAAAAGGTAATTTAGTCCGCGGAACGGAAATTCCTAACTTTGCTATAATTATTTGGTTAAATTGTAGAATACTGGTTCATTATTAAAACCGGCAATGCATATAGATTTGGAGTAGCGTGTTAAGCTAATATACTGTGTTAACAAGTTTTTATACTAAAGAATAAACGACGAGAAAGCAACAATGTATATTCTTCCATCATATAAAAATAATAATGACAATATTTGCTTATGTTCAAATAATATAATATTCTCTTCTATATTTTACATGTTTTAATTGTACATATTTACTCACCAAGAAATAAAATATCAGAGATATTGTAGCCCTTATAATATAATTTTTGATTGATGGTATGAATATTAAGTTCGACAAAAAACAAATATAAAACTAAATATTATACCTTACAAATTCCACGGAGAAATCAGAAGCGGCATCGCTAGGCTCTTCCCAACATGACGCGGTAGCATCGCTAAAGAACTGCGCTTGCGCAGACCATGCATCACAAGCGCGTAGCACTCGCCGTAGATCGCCTACGATCAGACGGACCGCGGCGCGTACGAACAAACTGTCTGAAAAATTAATAGATAATGAAACTATACGTTATAGATAAGCGGATGCGTAGAAATAATCGATTTTAGAACAATAAAATAATATTTTGTAACGTGCTAACCAACCCCTTATAATATTATACCATCCCTTATTGCATTGCTGAAACTGCGAATACAAATTTGGACAACATTCTACCACAATGAACAAATCCAGAAACTCCAAACAAGACACCGAAATTTATACAATTACATTGCGTCACGCTGCTTTTATGGCACTAAACAATAAACGAAAATCTAATAATTCACTCGAGAAAATAGATTTTCTTAAAAGTATCCAGCAAATGGAATACTGCAATTTTAACTCAACCCAGACAACAATAAGAAAAGCATTAAGTGTGTTTGATTTCACGTGTATTATTACTGGCGTAGAGCCAGTAAGTACTCGATATATCTTTGTTTTATTTTTTCTTTCTTTACAATGACATAGTTACAATAAATATATTTTTTTAATTTAAATGTACATTCAGCACAGAAAATATAATGTTAATGGTATAGTGCGCTATACAGTGAAAGGTTCATCCTCATCATCGCTGTTAGCATTCATATCTGTTCTGGTAATTTTCAAAGACAAAACAAAATCAAAATATTATTAACTGTGAAGGCTTTAACATATATTTAAACTACTTATTACATATCTTAAATTCTTACTTTCCCTTTAGGGTTTTACCGTTTCATCTACGACGCTTCACCCTGATCGCAGAAAATTTCTTGCTTTTTGTAATAGTAAGCAAGCAATAAATATAATAAAACTTACCGATTTTCATAGGCTGCGGTTGTAAAACTAGTATTCCTATAGGAAGACTATTAAATATTTCAGTAATATTCTCTTTCTGTTTCGTTTTTTCTTTCGATTCTTGAACAACTTCATCTTTCATAAAAAATTGCTCATCTCTTTTCTCGATAGTACTCCTTATATTATTGATCGTAGAAGTATGCACCGTGGGATTCAATAAGAAATCACTAATATCACTTGAAAATAATATTCTATCTCTTAGGTCTCGATTATCTTCACTACTACTTATAATTTCTTTTTCCGTTAATGAAATTTTAGCATTAAATACATTGTTACCATTTACATTTATGCTATTTACATATTTATTAAAAGATTCATTTCTCAATTTACTATAACTAGTTCGTCTAATATTATTACTATGAAGGAAAGATACATTTTCCCTTTCAATTGAATTGTTTTCGATTTTAGAAGTTTCAACGCCTTTGTTATTTACATCATAATTTCTTACGTTCTCCGAACTAATATTGCGACTACTATCATACGACTTACTATAATTTACATATAATAATTTATTATTTATGTGCGTTTCTGACTTATCTAAGTCCCTACTAATATGACGAAAAAAAGTTTTTTTTGAACTATTTTTTACATTAATATAGTTTTCCTTAACTAGAGACTCCGTTGTAATTCTATACGGTTTTTGGTTGTCGTTGAGCCTTGTTTCTTTCAAATTATTGTCAACAACATCTCGTTTACTGCGTTCAATTTCTTCATCTTTTTTTTCATCTGGATCATCTTCATCATTGTATTGTGTTTTACTGGTAACGGTGTGGAAGACATTGAGTTTACTGGAAGCATCGATCCATAGCCAAAAAAAATGTCCTTCGAGCATATTCAAACGTTTCGCTTCATCCATAACAAGCTTAGCGTAATGTATGTCGCATATCAACACGACTACACCCCGAGTAAGCCTCGAAACCTCAGCTAAGCGCCTGTTCCAAAAAACATAATATATTACAAGTGTTTACATTTGAAAAGGTTTTTTTCATAAATGTGGCACATACCTAAAGAGAGCATGGCGAGAGTATTTTCTTGGAAGCGAGAGCCATTTAGGATTAAGCGGTTGAGCGGTAAGAATTGACGATAGATCCCTCCTTAGAGACAACGTTAAATATATATCTTCTTCAGCGAGCAAGGTAAAAGTATGCCAATGTGTGTGTAAAAGTGTTGATCTGCGAAGAAAACAATACAAGAATTTGAGGTACTCAGTACATGTTACATATAAAAACATACTTATACAGCGAAATATCAAACCTGGTTAACTCCATTCTGGGAAACTACAATTTCTATGATTTTCGGGAGTGAAGCTAACCAAGTTTGATATTTAATTACAGACTTATTCTCTGCGTCATTTTAAAAGTAATAATTGTATTTTACATAAACTTTCACTGTCGTTTGTGAAATCACCATATCCTGAATAATCTATAAATATGCGAAATTAATTAAATTTAGACGTAGGGTCGTAGAACACTTTATGGTTGGAGTAGCGCTATACCACAATCACAATTATGTCTGCCTAATAGCAACATAATTCCCAATGCTCACTTTGTGTTCTACTAGAGCGGATGATAAGGTAGATTAGCTACATGCACCCGGTAAATGAGGAGTCGGTTACAAATGACAATAGACTACAATTACTTAGGATTTAGCAGTTCAATTATTTCAATGTAACATGTAGGTAGGTAACAGAAAACTATCGTAAACAATAAAATAAGATAAAGAGTATATAAATATCTTACCTTAGTGCGTGTAAAGTTTCTCTTGCAGTTATTTCTAATCGTATCTCCAAAGGCAGCATATCCTGCGGACAAAAGATAAATTAGGTTTAAGGTAATCTAACGCCATTAGATAGCAATCTTTACTAAGTTTTTATGAAGACATTATTAGTTCACGTCACATTGTAATCGGCGCTAAAGTAGATAACAAATGGCTATCATTTTCCGCGACACCCGGCTCGAGCTCTCTTTGCAGAAGAAATGAGAGCAGTACGATGAAATTTCTTAGAAAAAAGAGAATCGCTACGAATCTTAAAATAAAATTCCTTCGATCTTTCAATGCATTGAAAAACCTGTCATTTCTTATATGTGCGAACGCGTCAGCCTTCTACATTTTACCTTATCGTATTCTTCCTCTTTTTATTCTTCTCGTATTACATTTTTTGAAAGAAAAAAGAAAAGGCAGATAACATCACATTAAGGATTTAAATGTAGGTAACCGAAACGTATGACAATAAAAGACAACGATTGACAGACTTGACTGTATGAAGATTTATTTGTTTGCTGAGCTATTCGCATATCCGCATTTTCACCAACTGCGTACATCATAATTTCGTACATTACTCAAAATGTCTCAAACACCTCGTGCCTTCGAGCATCAGACGTCAGATTATTTGTGATTTATTTCCTTAACTCAACTTAATCATTTCGAGGAAAATAAATGCTGATTTAGGATTTCTATCTACCTTACAGCTATGTTAAGTTAAACAATATTAGTTTAATCAACTTTTGCGTTTTTGATATATAATTAATAGTATGTGTATTCATAAACCTAATTTATACTAGATACCTAATAGAATGTTAAGATGATGTTTTAGTTTTAAAGTAGAGTAGAAATAACTTACTTAAATGAGGCAAACTTAGTCCTCCGAGGTAAGATTGTACCAGTAGCCGACCTAAGATAAAACTTCAATCCAATCTGGGGTTGATTACAGAGAAGAGATTGCTTGGTAGAAGCCTCTTACCATCAGCAGGCTCGCTACTTTCACGTTTTAAAATATCACGTAGAATATTATAATACACCTTGTTTACGATACACGCTACGTAACCGTTCAGCTGTAGCAGTTATTTATGAGTGACAAAACAGTGGTTCCAGCCTGGAATCCAATTGCAATGTCAAGGCGCAGACACACAATGTGTTATAAGGTTATAATTCATGTCATGTAAGCAGTATTATTACAGGACCTATTCATGCACGTGACAATATAACATGGAAAATTTTGAAAGATTAGATAATATCCGTAAGCTCTAAAGATTTACGAAAAAAAGACATAGGTAGTCATGTTTGTAGGTAATGTTACCTATTGAAACAGTTCTATTTTACTTTAAAGTAAAGTTAAATATTAAAAACAATAATACTTAATGAAGTAACATTAATGGCTGCAACACGGAATAATAAATAATAATTAATCAACAAAAGAAAAATATTGTCTGAACCGAGCAGACCGATTCAACGTTCAGACTGAAACGGATAATAGAAACGTCGAGACAATTTCTCTAACACGTCTAAAGACGTCTAAGACGGTTCCAAGTGTTCGTTAGTATATTGGAGACTGGAGTAAATCTTCTCACGATTCAATAGTTGTACATTGTTATATCTCAAACAGATTACCCATCTTAGTATACAAAAGCGGATGTATAGGTCTACAAGTATGCATAGATTGTCCATTAGATTTGGTATCCGACTACATTGCACAACACTTGAACAACAATTAGCTAACCCTTGACATGGATGTCGATTAATTGTTGACAATGACAACGACAACTATTGTGTCTCGAACAAAAATAGTGCGTGTTGTTGTAAAATTAGGGTTTTAGAATTTCTTGCATAGATATTTTGTCTTCATGTTTTCGTTAGTCGGGCAGTTGGGCATTTATTATGTCAAAGAAAGGGAAAGGGAGGAGGCAACCTTCAAAAGGTACCCGAAGCCCAAGCAGCGAAACCGGGTTATAGGGGGTTCTTACCCACTAAAACTCCTCCGGTGGCCATCTTTAGCGCGTGAAAAGGACTCCGGGCACTCCTTGTGACCGCTACCGGTCCTCTGAGCGCGTTGCCTCGTCAGGCCCCACCCAGGTGAGCGCTGGTTCCACCGTACCGTTTGGTATTTACGATGGTACCCGCAACTCCGAAAGTTTCCTTTAAGTCGCCTCTTCACAGACAGGAGATACCGTAGCCCTATTCTGGGACTACAGGGACAACCTATATATAGGTACCTAGAAATTATACGACATCGTTTGCACATTTTAAAACAATGTGTTAAACAAACTATTCATTAACTGAGGGCAGTCCTCTTTAATATTCGTATTTAATAGGAATATTATAAAGGCAAAATAAAAAGTAAGTGTTAGCGAAGTGAACCGATACCGTCCATCAATACAAATACACACTGATCTGTTTTCCCACAAGCTACACAATAAGTTCAGTAATAATATGCCTCCAAAACTATTAACACAAATACATAATACAAAAAATATAGTAGAGAAAACAATAAACTTAGAAGTACAACTTTAAAAATTATAAAAACAAACCAAAAACCAAAACGCTCACCGTAGCTATGCTATAAGAGAAGTGTAAGTTAGAAGTTGAGGTTCGTAGCACGGGCACACCGGCATCCGCAGCCATGTTAACCTCCAGAAAAAAATGTAAACCCTCATAATACAAAAAAATAATAAGTAAAAATGGCGACACTTACGGTAGCTATGGTATAAGAGAAGTGTAGGTTAGAAGGTGAGGTTCGTAGCACCGGCACGCCGGCGTGCGCGGCCGCAGCGACGATGGATGCCGCCGCCGGGCCGCCGCCGCACACCAGCAGCGCCGCCACTCGCCGTCCGTCCAGCGCCGAGCACGCGTGCTCCAGTGCCCGTGCGCTGAACCTGGGACAACAATTACATATTTTTACAATGTAATAAATGAATTTTACATACTTATTAAATTTTACGTAGTACATTTTCAATCAATTGAGGTACACGTATGACTGAGATTTTAAACATACTTATAGATAGAGTCGTAATTAGTTAATTTATAAATGTGCCATTGTATGTTGAGTATAATATCGTGAGTTTATAATTATTTTATTAAAGTAGATTAATTCTTAATTGTAATCATTTCAACCTTTTATTGTTTTCATAATACCTATGCCATATTTATTCTCTCTAAAACCTGTACCTACTGCCTGATTTATAGATCTCGAATTAACATAGATGGTTCTCAAAGCTACATTAATGAGTTAAATTGTACATGATAAATATTAGGTGAACATATTACATAAAAAAATAATAATACAATTCTCTCTTACATGAAAAACAAAATAGTTTTTATAACAAATTGTGTGAAAAAATGTGGAAAAAGTGTAAATAAAATTAATCTCCACAAAGCGCAAACGGATGTTAGTAATAAATACCTTCGAAGATAAAATAGTTTCTTCAGAACTATCACTTAAAGTGAAGAAAACCAGATCCATTCTGTGGTATAACACGCCCAGATGACAACACGATTAGAGTGGCTGACTGGTTTTTCGCAGAGATAACTAAGGAGATAATTAACGAGATGGAAAGAAAACCCGTGTCTGTTTATTTTACTTATTTTTTAACTTTCTCGTCAGTAACACTTATATCATAATGTACTTCGGGAGACCATGACGACGTAGACAAATTAAGTAGGTAGGTATATAATAAATACATGTTGTCATTGCTGAATGAACAAAGTCCGATATAAAACACTATATGATTGTTTGTGTATCAAATAAGATTTTCATAAAGATCCATTAAAATATTAGTTATTATTATTGGCTATTATAAAAATGCAGGAATATAATATAAGTAGATACTTACCTAAATAATTTTCTCGTATAAGAGACCATATT
>DWMA01000246.1:0-12662 GCA_018252035.1 Urbanus sp. 3 SS-2014
CGTTGCGTAGTTTTAAAGATCTAAGCATACATAGGGACAGACAGCGGAAAGCGACTTTGTTTTATACTATGTAGTGAGAGTTAAGTGTTTTTCGACCCGCTATAGGTACCTACTATTATGAAAGTAGTAAAAAATACTATGTGCATACTATGTTAGCACATATAAATGTGAACAGACATATAATTATCATGTTATAAGAGTTTTACACTTTCATATCTCAATTAAACATATTTTTGTGGCTATATAAGTATCATTATTAATGAGTGTTAATTAACAATAACAAAACGTGAAATATTTTGGGCGGTAAAATATAAATGGGCATAACGTTACAGATCAAAAAATTATTGCAGTAAGTAGAATGCTTATAATGCATATATAATGATGATTTACATATAGGTATGTACCTATGTTTGCACAGTAAATTAAATAAATAAATCGATTTTCAAATTTGAACGTTGTGAATGATACAAAAATTAGTTAAAACCAGAAAGCATAATCTATATCAATACAAGTTCATTACTTTCGAAATTTTTGGAAATTTTTGACGCTATGTTTAAGAATTTAAAAGCAGGTTATACTTTAATATGAGTACAAGGGCTAAGTAATTTTATACCAGAAATCCTTTTAAAATGAAGTGACATTTTCAGGCAGATAAACATATTTTTACCTTAAAAACTAATAATAGAAAACATATTTTACAATAGCGGTCGGCAACATTTTGGCAACACGGGCCACAAAAATACCTACCTAAGGCAATGGTGGACTGCATTCAGAAGTTGAAACTGAAATTTATCGACGAAAAAAGAGAGAAGTTATAGTAAGACCCGCGGGCCGCTAAAAGAGAGTTGTCGGCTACATTCGGCCTGCGCGGAAAGTGTTGGCAATCGCTGTTATAATTGAACTATTAACAAACGAAAATTGACTATCTTTTATAAGTATCTTAATCTTAATATTAAATTGCTATAGGTACATTCTAAATAAGTAGTTATATTGCTTCTCCCTTTCACGTTCACTACAGTCTCGTAAATTGCAAACTTTATATAGTTAAACTATAGTTAAACTTGAGTAAAGTTACATAATATTTACATTTAGTCTAATGGGAACTATGATCACTTCGGATGTTAGTATTATCACCTGAGAAGTAGCGTCCAGAGAGAAATTGTAATAGTGTATACCAAGTTAGTGTAGTTCGGCTGAGCGTCACTTGAGAGAGCGCTCGCATGACACTCGGCCTCGTCGGCCCTTAGTTGAAGAAGCTGCACTCGTTTTCCCGAAGGATCTTTACAAGTGGCGCTTCGTACTGCGCGTCGTAGCTCGCCACCCGCTTCGTTTTCTTGCAGCCAGCGACGAAGCCACGCTCCAAGCCAAGCTAGTTCGCACTCGCACCGCAACGGATTCCCCGTCAGAATTAACCCGCCTGCACAAATGAAACAATGCTATAACAACGTGGGCAAAATTACAACCATATGTATTAAGAATTAAAACCGACTAGGTACTCGACAGTGCCTCATTTAATTTTAATTAGACGTGTGAGGCATTTCTCTCACTGCCACGGGTGGACTGTAAATTTTTAATTCTAATGTCTTGTAGGCTCCTCAATGTCAGGACATAATAAGCTGAAACGTGTGAGTGTTAGCTTGCCGTGTTTGTTTTACTGTCTTTATCAGAATAAGTAATGTTATGTAATTGAACCTTCTTGAATATTTTTATACATTGTGTAGGATTTCATATTTCATAACATAAATACAGTAATTTCTCATAGTGATGTAGTCACACGCAAATGTATACATATTAACAAGTGCAAATTAGAACAGCAACGCGATACAATCTTCATGAATGTATTTGCGAATATGCGATGAAATAATTATGTACATTAATTAAGACAGAACACATACCTGACAGCAATTTTGTTGCGACGTGACTCCAACTCGTAAAATTGGGGTAGAATATAGCCGGATTAAGTCTTGTTATTTGATTATAGCTAATGTCGACGCCTAATTGCGGAACTTGGCCGAGATGCTTCATGAACGATGTAGGTAATTTCGTCACTGATGTTTTAGTTATTCTGATGAATATTTCTTGGCTCCCGGCGAACGGTTCGAACGCGTCGTCGGATATCCGTTGAAGGCTCGCTCCTTTTATCTCCAAGTAGCGGATTTTCCTCGCATCGATGCCATGTAACTGATTATCCATAACCTCGGTCGTCCATTGTATTACTAATTTATACAGAGACGGGAGGGATGAGGTGATATTGGAGAGGCGAAATGTGGAATGGTTTATGGTGGACCACGTTTGCAGATGAAGCGATCTCAAAGATATCAAGGGACGGAAGGAATCTTGATCAACTATATCTAAATACTTGAGTCCATTCAGATTTAAATGAGATAAATTACTTAAGCCTTTGAAACTATTTGGCGAAATTCTTACTATAGGATTGTACGAGAGGTCAAGAATGTTTAAATTCTTCAAGTGAACCCACATCTTTGGCACGATAGAGGTAACTCGATTATGGCTAAGATCTAAGTGGCGAAGGTTCTCTAGACGTTTAACATCAGTCTCCTTAAAACTGTTAATGTAATTACAAGTCATATTGAGGCTCGTTAAGTTTGTCAAAGGTAGATAAGGCACTGACTTTAAACTTACATTTGCAAGATTCAAATGCCTCAACTTCGGGAGGTTGTGGAACAGCTCCTTAAAGTTTGCTTTAATAGAATTAAAGCTTAGGTCCAGACGGCTTAGGCCCCCGAGACTCGAAAATGTATTATCTGACAACACCGTCAATAAATTATGCCCCAAATTTACATTTAATAAAAACTGCGTGTTACGAAATATATTGCTATCCAAATATTCAATTCGATTATGCGATAAGTCTAGATATCTGAGTGTAAACCCAATCTGTGAAAAAGCCGTAACGGGAAATAATGATATATCATTAAAACTTAGATCTAGATGCTCTATAATAGTGTTTTTAAATATGTCCCTAGGAAGTAATTTTATATTATTGTGGTCCATTTTTAAATACCTTAGTTTACTTAGATTACAAAATTGTTCTACAGATAATTGAGGAATAGCGTTGTAAGAAATATCTAATATTTGCAGGGATATAAGGTCTGTAAATGACTTCCTTTTAATAATACTTATGCTATTTTTATGTAAATCTAGTATCTCTAAAAAAGCTGATTCTCCAAAAACTTCGTTCGATATATGCGTAATTTTGTTATGAGATAAAATAATTTGCCTCACTGAAGATTGCACGGCTGTAAACAGATTATTTGGCACATCATAAAAGTCATTATACGAACCATCAAAAATATTAATGGGAATTTCCGTATCTCCTTCTATATATCTAATATTATTCCTACTTACATTTAACGTAAATGTTACGTATCTATTAGAAACATTACTTAACGAGTTAAGAGACAAATATGTTAAGTTGTTTCCTTGGAGTTCGAGTATCTCGAGTTTTGGTAAATTAGCAAACGTTTCCGTTTCCATCGAATCGATTATGTTCCCCGCGAGAGATAGATATCTCAAGTTGGGTAAGCTGGTAAAACTGTGTTTAGTCAAGTTGTTGATTCGGTTGTACGATAAATCTAAATTCCTTAATTCGGGCAAATGCGAAAAGGTTTTACTGCGTATAAAACTTATAAAATTGTACGAAACTCTAATATTACTTAGCGATAAAGTTACGTTATGTTCGTAGTCTATAACTATATCTACAATCCTATTATAGTCTAAATTCAAATATTTCAGATAAGGAAACATCGCAATATCATTCAGTCGGAGAATATGAAAATCATTATTATCAAACGAGAGCCAATTGAGATTTTCGAGCCCCTCATTTATTTCGAAGGGGAAATAACCACTGAAGAGCGTCGATGAGAATTCCAATACGTGAAGGGAGCCAGTCAAGTTAGAAAAAGCTTGTGGGTGTACGTGGTACAAGTCGTTGAAGCTCAAATTAATCTCCTTTACGGGCATGGTGGCCGGGAAAACGTTCTTATAAATCTGTGCAATCCTGTTACCTCTCAAGTTAATAGTTCCGAGCGAAGTGGACCAGTCTCGGAAATCGTTGGGTAACAAATTAGATATCCTGTTGTAACTTAAGTCGAGATAACGAATGGAGCCAGGTTCGAGTGTTTGGAGTGCAGAGGGGATGGTCGTTAAAAAATTCCCCGCGAGCGAGAGAGTTTGAATCCGCCCTGGGAGCGACGGAGACTCCTCCAACTGGTTGTAAGCCAGAGATAAATGTCGGAGGCGCACGACCTGAGCTATGCTATCCGGCAAGTGAGACAATTTGTTGTGCTCCACTTCTAAATGCTCGAGTGAATTTTTCAAACTTAGAAACACGTCCCGGTGTATCGAACTCAGCTTGTTATACGATATTGATAGCTTTTCTATCCTGTTGTTCACGAATAAGACTTTCGGAAAGAAGGTCAATTCATTCAGGTCTAAAATTATTTGTCTAATTTGGACTTCTCGGAACAATAGGATTTCTGAGGAATCATTTATTTTATTGTTGCTTAGATCTAATTTCTCTAACTTTTTCGTTTTGTTATTTGTACAGGTTGAATTAGCGTCAAACGTAATTAAATTATGGCGTAAGTGTATGACTTGTATTCTAGGAAGATTAAATATAAGATCACAGGATAGTTCATGTAGGAAGTTATTGGATAACTTAAGGACTGTTAATGAAGACGGTAAGGAGTCTGAGCTGATACTTCGTAGATAGTTTCCCTCCAAATCTAATTGTAGCAGGTGATTAAGAGACGTGAGCGCTTTAGACTTCAAATGAGTTATTTGATTATTACTTAGCGATAAGCTAGTTAAAGTTTCTTCTAAATAATACCATTTGTTTTCAGGCTCAATGTGTGCAATAAAATTGCTGAAATGAAATAATTTACAATTAGCAGGGTATGCTACGTAATGTTACAATAATAATATAAATAATGAAATGAATGGGTGATGTACTTACTTTTGTAGGTTTAACCAATTCAAAACTTTTAAGTCTTTTAGGCCCTGATGTGGAAGATCAGTAAATTCGTTGTAACCGAGATCCAAAGAAGCCAGAGAACTTGCCATTGAACTGAAAGATAAAATAGTACTTAGTCAATACTGTAAGTTAATAAGCCGTAGTACATTTATTGGGATTTCCGTTGTAGTTATAAGTATTTTATTTAGTTTAGTATTATGATTTTTTTTGAGACTTGAATCATAAGTATCCATCGGCTGCAGTGATTACTTAAAAGATCCTTTCCTTTAAAAGATCATATTATCAGTCAAGCAGACACATTAATTTCAATATCTGTCCCTTAAAACACTCAGACATCTTTTGTACTTAAGAGTTTGTAACTATGCGGTATTTATGTAGGCTTTATTGAAAACATCATTATTTAAATGATCAAACAGATGATAAGACATACCTAAAAGCATGCACTTCTATGTAATGCAATTTATTCGCCACTAAAACTAAGGTTTGTAGTCGGAGTCCGTCCAGCGCACTCTCCGATATCACTTCAAGGTTTGACATACTTATGTCCAGGTGCTGCAATTCTATTCTTGGCCAATCTGAAAATAAATTGCGCTGTGAGACAAAATCGATTTTCCGAAACTAGGGTACAGACACCTATTAAAATAAAACGGGAATGGGTATACTATTCTAAAATGACTACCGCGTGGCGGAGCGGTCACCATAGTGTCCTGACACGCTGCGGGATCCAGGTTCGATTTCCGGCCAGACAGTCAACTTAATGATGAATATAGACTTCTGTTCCGGGTCTGGGTGTTTGTGTATTCGTTTGTGTGTTCATGACACCTTTTTTTTTCTTTTTTCCTATTGTGGGGCTATGAGTATAGAAAGCGTAGTACCATTCATTTTTTAAAATCAAAACACGATTTTGGATATGTAGGCTCTTGATAATATATGATTTATTCCAGTCCTAAAGATATTGATTACGATGTATTCTCTCTCAATCCACGTGGGTCTTACGTGGTCAACTATGACCTTTTTACTCTAAGGGGGATTCGCGTTATCAGCGCCATTGTAATCGATATTCGAATTCAGTATTTCCGTTCAGTTCAGTAGTAAATTTTTATGTACACATATTGTCTATTTATTATTTCACGTTTAAATGTTAATAGGTGATAGTGACAAAATTCAAATGTGTGCCTGATATGTTGACTGTATCAAAAGCCATTTGTTAACTGATCCTAATGTAATATAATTTGGTTCGTTTGTTTGAGCCACGCTCCGATGCACACTAAATAATTTAGTTGATAGCTGCGAAATGATTGATGCTCTGCCCTGTATGTATTTTATAAGCGCTAGTGGACAAATTTGGATAGCAATTCCGAACTAACAATTTCAAATTTCATTCACGTTTAAAATTTCAAATATCAAAAATAGACGAGATAGTATGTATAACAAAATGCAATTCCATAACAGTGGATTCTATTTGTGATCTTATACATATTGAATACTTACGTATGTATCTATATTAATATTATAAAGCGGAAAGATTTTATTGTTTGTTTGAACTGAATAGGCTCCGAAACTACTGAACAGATTTTAACACACACACATAATATAACACAACTACACACACATACACACACATATAATACAACTTTACTTAGTGCTATAGGCGATATTTTATCGAAATTCGTGTCCTTAATTTTTACTTTTTTTAACGCGGGTCAAAACGCGGAAATCAGCTAGTACTTTATATTTTACTCGAGATCATATTATGTCACCTTAATTATTCTGTAAGTACATGAAAATAATTCACTTAAACATTTTACTAAAACAACAGTTATAAAAACATACATTAAAATGTTGACGCTTCGATAACTTCAATCCGTGACCTTCAAAGTCAGTCACTATATTCATTTGTAACTAAATTACAATATTAAGTTTATAGCTTCTCTATTAAGTTTCTCTGGTTTAAATATTTACTCGAACATGATGCTTCGCTGATACAATCAAAACAATCCGTAATATTTAGGTCGCCCGCCTAATTGTTTACTCCAAAGGTTGTCGAATTTTCCAACGTAAACAAGTTTATTCGAGAGGCAATATTGCTACAAGCAATAACGCCTTGTTATTAATTGAGCTGGTTTGCTGTGTGTACTGTGCTGGTAGCATCAAAGATATGTCTACTATCATAATATTAAGTTTAAAAGTTAATTAAGCTGCGTTGGTAGTCTAGATTTATTGTTATTGTGAAGTAGTTACTTTTATAGATATAATACTGATATGAACAAATATTAATTAGTGACATTTTTTAAATATTCTAAGTACATTATTTTGTTTAAATTAATTGTTTACTCCAAAAGTTTTTTTAAAAATAAAAACAAGTTTATTCGAGAGGCGATGTTGCTATAAGCAATAAAGCCGTGTTATTAATTGAGCTAGATTGAAATAATTATGTACCATACTCCTTGCATCAAAGATATACATATGTAATATTATGTTTAAAAATTAATTAAGCAAAATTGGCAGTTTAGTTTTCTTGTTATTGTGAAGTGACGTTTTTGTGTAATATATTTAATTTAATATTTATCGACATACAAAAAGCGTAGCCGATATCGCATGGATTTTATAGTAAGGCACCTGGGACCAAACTCAGTTTGATACAATATTTCTGAGGTGTTACAATATTCGTATAGATTATTTAGGATATATAAATCTTTCTAATGCAATTTTTTATAACATCTTATATATTTCACTTATGTGTAATAATGTAATTAAAGGTAGTAATTAAGTGTAGTTTCAAGTCTATCTCAATATCTTGCATATTCAAATTCCAAACTTTGACTGGTGAAAAGTGCCACACTCCAGATATACCAGGTACCTAGGCTAGCGAAATCTTTCTTTGCCAAAAGCGTTAAAAAGCAAAACTGGTCACCTGGGAACCTATGAAGCGGCACCGCAGTACAGGACATGTGCGCGGCTCGACAGGAGCACAAGGGGCTGTTGGCGCACGGCTCCAACCTTTCAGGGGCCAGCGCGCCCACCAGCAAGCAGACAGCCAGCGCCGCCGACCGCAGCGCCCGCCGCACGCTACCATCGCCCAACACCATCACTGAGGACAAACAAATTAAAAGTGCTGATTCAAATTATTAGACGGTGATATGCTGGATTCATAAGGAATACTTCAAGGGAAATCTCTATGCTTTGACCACTGACAGTACCGCAGTATGTTGTGTATACTTCACATATGTATATAAAAGGAAAGAGTTTTTAAAATGATTCCCATGACGTTACGTTTTATGAAGGATATGTTTTATAATTTAAAAACCTTCAAAATAATATACATGACAAACATAAATAAATCATAACAGTAATAAGTTTTAGAATAACAAAAAATAAAAATATAGTTGAATTGAAAACCTTATCTTCATCTAGATGTCAGTCAAAAATACGAAAAATTAAGTACCTACGAAATTTGCCGAGATTTTTATTTTGTCTATTATAATTTGATAACAATCACCTTAAGTGCACGCTCTGTACCTCAGAGATGGTATTAATCAATCATCTTCATAGATTTTTAATATCGCATCTGAACGATTTAGGTCTGTCGCTAAAATTGGCTTTGCTGTCACTTCGTCAACCACTTTGTTGTCGGCGGAGTTATTGATTATATAATTTCAATTTGTGAGGGAATATTTTCTAGAGGTGAATGTTAAAACGATTTTTTAAAAGTATATATTAGAGAAACATTTAAGAAAATGCTACATAAAATGAAATAAGAATGATAAAATTACAAAAACAATTATTATTAAATATATAATATAACAATTTATTAAATTTAGTTTAGATTGAAATATTCGTTAAAATCAATCTACATATTTATCAATCTAAGTAGTATTCCAAATCTTTCTCAATAGTATTTGATAACATTCTATTGTTTCTTAAAAAGTTTGCAGAATATCGTAAATGTTTTCTTCATACTTTTTATTCATAAACTGAAATGAAATGAAATGAAATGAAAATATATTTATTTCTTCACACAACAAGGTCTTAACTTAGGATACAGAATAAGTGAAAACAAATGAGTATTTTGACCTACTATATTTGTATATATCAATTATTGATTTCTTAATAAGTGGGGATATCTGTGTGCTTCTTTAAATTTGTGGCACATAAACCCAAGAAATCCTTTTACTGTGCAAAACGATAAATAAAAAACAATTCGGTGGTATTACAGGGCTTACAAATAAGACTTCGAGTAACAAACATAGACAACACAAAATCCATCTCATTTAACTCTTAGAAAATTTATTAAAATATAGTAAGTTCATATAGAACAGACAGGTTGTTGTCTGTTTGTGTGAGCGCGTCAACGGGCGCAGCCTTGCGCCGGCGCGGACAGTGCGCAGATAAGCCGCAATTACCGCGCGCAACGCGATTTGGCGGTAAATTCCATGCGCACGCGCATCCAACTCCTAATGTTTGGATCTGGCAGTTTGGGATTAGAATTTACATTTTATTTGATATATACAAATATAGAAGGACAAGTTGTTTTATTTTAAAAGCGCTTATTATTTAGGGATATGATTTGGGTATAAATCATAAAATTATTATTCTTTAGTACAATATTAATTTTACATGAAATAGGTATGATTAGGTGATACATAATACATACAAAGGCAATACTTACAAGACATCGCTTAAATCTTGCAAAATTCAAGATCATGGGAAAATTAGTTCGAAACCTTTCCTTATTTATTAGGTAGAATCGATATAATATCAGTTAAGTTCAAACGACACATAAACGCGCCTTTATAGTAGGCGACTCATTAATGGACGTTAAAACGTTTGACATTTATTCAGATCGTAAAAATTATGCAACATAGTATTATTTGTTTTAAGTCGCATCTAGTACTCATTTTATGTATGTTTCATGAAGACAACAATATTAATATGGACTACATATTTTAACATAACAAAGTGTGAGAATAGCAATATTCCAAGCAATGGAATAAGTAATTCCTGACCAATACATTACTGTTGTAATTATTTCATACGTCATTTAAGGAAGTCATCTTAATAATTTTATTACCCAAGATAATTATGTGCGATTTAATTTCAGAGGCTAACGTCACACCTATTTCTGTTGATGAGGGAATGACTGTTACATTGTTGTAAGTATCTGTTTATTCAAAGTAGAATTCGCCTAATGGTCGAAATTCAACCAAAATTGTCATTTTTTATTTAAAATAATAAAACTTGGCAGTAACCTAACAAAAAAAGAAAAACAGCTGTTAAACTAAAGACAAAAACTGAACTGTTTTTATTTACCTTCGTGTATTTAAGATGCCTTAATTCATTGAAGATCTTTACCTTAACATATTGAAGATGCCTTCTCCACGCACCTACACCCAAACACTTCGTACATCTGCAGCGAGGTCTAGGTGTCTGCCGATAGCATCGCCGGCGGAACCCGCGGTCATCTCCGATCGCCGGATTCCATTCACGCAGAATTTTAGCCCATGTTTGATTTAACACCAATTATGGACTTCCTTGTTCCAGGGTTAACCGTGCGATTTGTTTTGCCATTCCCTCAGTTGGTGTCATTTCAGGATACGCATGGATACTGTTAGGTGAGGATCTTTGTTGATGTATAAAAGCTTATATATCCATATTAGTGAACGGTTAGTATATTTTTGTTGTGGAAATTTATAGATAATAATTATAAATAGCAAAATATTTTCCAAACTTAATATTATATTAATGATCATTATTTATAGTGAAACCTGCATTTGACATTAAACTGAAAGTGTTATAAATTATTTTAAATTTACTAAGATATCAGATATTGATAAACCATTGTCTATGAAAACAGTAGTTGCCGCAAAATATTTAAGGATTAGATAGCGAGAATACCATGTAAGCCAATTAAGTCATAGATATCTCCAAACAAAAGTAGTGGTCATAGATTGCAACCTTGGGGTACACCTATTTCCCAATACAATTTTCAGCTGACAATAATCAATAAACTGCATACGAACGATCGTAATCGATTGTCTTGTCCAGAGACATGCATGAGGGCCGAGGCATTGTCATGTTTTTTCCACATTTTCACAGTGAAGGGACTGTGTGAACTATGGCGCATCAAGGTCATCATTGTCAAAGGCTGATAACTACGCAAAATCAACTTTGCACTCTAGTAATCTACGTAAACGCCCTATTGTTCGGATGTAAGACCCAGATTGCCTTGCAGATAGCTTCAGGCGATAAGAATTAGCTTTGCAAACGCGGGTTAATGTTCCAAGCCATTGTACAGTTCCCGACTTTTTATACGCTAGACATATTGTTTTACGGTTTACTTATGACTCTTAGCCTTCACAACTTATTGAATGTGTAGGATAATAAAATAAAATCATATTTACGACACGACATAACTTTACGTAATGCTTAGAACGTAATGAAATCAAATCCATTTTTACCGGTCGAATCTACTTAATGCGGTAAGTTACAGCTTATGGCATCGATATGTTTTTGAGAGTCACCTAAAGTGTATGTTTAGCTTAATAAAATCTGGCAATAAAATCGATTTATAAATAGGAATGGGAGATCAGAGGGATGTGAGATCGTTGGGCAGCTGTGGGCGTAATGTGGTTGGCGTCGATTGCGAGTGAATAAATAATCGATTTAAGAACGTCATAAGGGCGTACTGTAACCCGAGACGAGGTTACGATCGCCAATATGGACGCAAAAGATGAACAGGTCCTGACGTCAGAAGTTTCACTTTTTGAATCAATAAAAATAATCATTATGTTGTAAGAGACATAAAAGTTAAGAATTCATCTGTTTAGGTACACGATAAAAGAGATCATTTGCCAGAGGTTACTGACCTGTAGAGGTGATTGTAACAGATTAAGTGACAATGCATTTTAATTATGGATAATTAAAGTGTGCTCGGATATAAAATGTAAGGTTCCCTACATAATAAAAATAATTAAAATGTTGTAAAACTCTCAAAGACATTTAAAAGGATAAAGGATAAATATTTACGTACCTACTGACCCACAAATTTCAGAACATAAGTAGATAATATTACCATGGAAAGTATTTCGTGTCTGGAGACCGCATAGTTCATTTAGACTTCACAATTTTTAATTGTCATTTTGTTATGTATGTAATTGTTTAAATATGATTGCTTTATGATACACACAAGTACCTACACAGATTAGTCCTAATTTGGTAGCAACTCATCTGTCCCTGGCTAATCTTTAGATTTCACTGCAAAAGTCCATGGGCGGCAGTTGGTACTTAACCAAACACACTGCATGTTTGATTGCCATTTATGTGTAAATGGTCCTCATATTTAGCACCAGATCTCTAAACCTGAGTGACACGCGGAATAAGAATCACAATTATAATTGTTGTAATCGATTTGCACTTAATTAGTTTACAACTAATTAGCATTAAGACATCACGCTATGTTTCTTGATCAATGAAGATATTAAAGACGTTTTCTATTAATCTGATGTATGAATGGCAGACTGTTGCTACATTTAGGATCAGACTTCGACTTTGTTTTTGTAAATGATTCGCAAAACTCCTTTTATTTATTTTTTATTTTTTTTATATGATCGAAGTAGCAAACGAGCATGCAGTCCACCTGATGGTAAGTGGCCACTGCCGCCCATGGACA
>DWMA01000247.1:0-12656 GCA_018252035.1 Urbanus sp. 3 SS-2014
TAGGTATACTTATTTTTTAGGTACTGTCTGAATTCGTAAACAACGTCGTGTTTTATTATTAAATAATGAACTAAATTACATTCACTATTCTCACAGCAAGTCAATATACCTTTTTAAGTCAATATACCTACAACTCCCAATAGGTACTTTTGACACTAAAGATTGAAAAAAAAAACATATGTAGGTATTTGTTAACTCTGAACATATAAAAAAGAGAGGGCATTGTTGTGTTACAATAAAAACATAGCTTATAAAATCTACCCTAAACTCGCCGCGAACTGCCCGAGCGAAAGTAATTCAAACAAAGTAGATAAAAGTTGCGGCGCTAAAGAAGCGATTAAAAGAAAAATTAGCATTCTTTCAAATTAATTACTCTCATAATAAAAGTTTTTACGGGGAAGTATAAAAGCGTAATCCGAAGATTTTTCTCTAACTTTGGACTTCATGTAATCTTTATCGGCTAAAATTAACGCCTTTTTAATATTGTAACACCTTTTATTTTGTTTTAATTTTATGGTACACGTTGGAGCGGATACTGGAGAAAAAATAAATTAGGTACATAATTATATGCTTAATTTCATTCGCTTTCTGTATAAGCTGTCTATATACTCCTTATTCCCATTTTTATTTGGGTTATTTGCCACACATATAATTTACAAGTAGATTATGCTAATCTTGACTAAGTCCGTACTAGATTAAGACTCCACCAAATACAAAATTCCGGCTAAATTTAAGTTAGTCGGACTTACCTACTCGCAACTCATAAATACCACTAAATACTGTCAAAGCAACGAGTATAAAATTTTATTGACGCGTAAGTAATGATGCTCTACATACCTTGTTTATTATAATAAATATTATTACTAATTATTATAACAGCAAATTATTTTAAAATTACATGTAAGTACATATTTCAAACTTTTAAAACCGCAAACTGAAATTCCTATTGGTTGGCGATTAAAACGCACTTTGTGCTGGTCGCAGTATTAATATGCAGTTAACTTCTTTCGCCCGATAGAAGGTTTTCCTGCTGTTATGTATTCCTCGTTAGAATCGACTGGAATCCAGTTGTTTTCAAAACTGATATAAAAACTCTATATTAGCTTCTCGACATAAAAATGAAATTTGCTTGTTTGTTACGTAAGTAGGTACGAGTAGGTATTTAATTGTTCCACTATACCTAATTTCAAAATTAACCTGACTAGTCATTATATATTATGTACATAGTTACAATTATTTTCTGTAATATTTTTAATTCATAGGTAGATATATATATTATGTTAAATTTAAAACAATATTGGGATCTTCAAGTGAATTTGCTTATTATTTTGTTGTTGTACAAAAAAAATATTTTCTGGAAATCTGTAATCCGTTTTCAATTTAAGTATTTCACATGAACTATTTATCCAATATTACAATTCTAATTCGTTATTGATTTAAACATACGCCCTTCCACATTAAAGCTGTTTATTTTGAAATAAACGATAATTTTGAATTTAATGTTTATTTTGAAATAAACGATAACTGGTCTTCTTTTAACAAAAGAACAATTGCTAATAACTTCTGTAAGGGCGGATGTAAGTTCTTCACCGTTCTCACTGCTCAGTGCGAGATTTCTAGGCGTGGACACGAAGCCGGATGTTTGCGGATCTTGTTTAGTTTTTATTTAATTTCGTTTGTGTTCTACGCGTTCCGCTCAGTTTAGTGGTTTACTTTACTGCTTTTAGTATAGTTTTATTGTAAGCTTTAGGAAATTTGTTGGCTTTTATAAAATGCTTTGTAATTGATTCGTGTATCTGGCAATGTTACAGTAAGTTCTGTTACATTAATACTTATAGTATTCTTTTGGTGTTATAATTTTGAGAAATGTCAAAAGTAAAAGTGGTAGGTATTTATGCTCTCTTTATATTTTGTAAAATATTTATTGCTATTAAG
The DNA here is from genome assembly GCA_018252035.1 of Urbanus sp. 3 SS-2014. Lineage (NCBI taxonomy): Eukaryota > Metazoa > Arthropoda > Insecta > Lepidoptera > Hesperiidae > Urbanus > Urbanus sp. 3 SS-2014. The sequence goes on from DWMA01000247.1 coordinate 1,936, forward strand.
TATCAGTATTTTGGGTCAATGTATTGTTAGCATTATTCCAAATGCAACTTACAAAAATACCGACTTGAATGCATGGTTAAGTTTACGAAACTCATAATTTTGAATAGCGTACCTAATTTGATAAGTGAAATAATTAACATCGTGAAATTTACAGTAGTGCAGTTATTTAAAAGGTGAATTGAATAGCGGTAGAAATAGTAGGTAAGGTTCGGAAGTAACAATGCCACTTGCGTTTTGATAGAAAGGAGTGGTTGCCGCCTTACTTGCACAAGTAACACATGAAGTAACCATCATCAATGTGACATCATCAAGTGTACTGCTTGTTTACCACTCCAAATTATAAAAAAAATGTCTTCGTTTGCGACATTTTCTTTGCGTACAGTGAGTACTATAACGAACGACTCCGAGTTAAACACTTGCGTTTAAAAAACAAGTGAAAATATGAAGTTTATGAAAGAGCAAATCTTCTCAGCCATTACAAGTAGCAAACACCCTCAAGGATATCCATTACGAGAGAACAAACAGCTCGGCAAGGCTTGCGCTGCGTGCGAGCCATTTATTAGCTGTCATACATTGCTTCTGCGGTACACTCAGTTTCAATTAATGGAACAAAATAGAGCTCATAACATTTTATAATAGAGTTTTTTTAAGAGCGGTTGTAATATAACTTCGTGTACTGTACCTACTTTGTAATAAATTTACCATAGATTCAACCACAGATGCTTATATTAAACGTAAAGATTACATGACGCTCAGATTGTTTAGCTCTGTGGTTTAGCTATTACATAATATATGTATAGGTATGTAGGTATACCTTTGTCAGAAAAACTGCTAAATAATAATCTCTTGTTCAATACCCGTTGAAAGTGTTGATAATTAAGCTGTTAAATTAACCTTTGTATTTATTATCTACATGTTTTGATTCAGATGTTGTTCATTTATGGTTGTATGTAATGTAAATCCAGATTATAATAAAGTATTATGGAAGTAAACTAATCAAACAAAACATTTCACGAAACGAACAAATATAAAAATCGGGCCAACCTAAAAAATTAAAGTATGTTTCATGTTTGAAAAATGAAACTTGGTCGGAAGTATGATTGGCTATCGATGACTCTGGACGATCCTCGTATCTCTATTGCGTGGATGGCATCTGCACAAACATTGGCGCGATGCCATTTCGCCGTTTAAAACCTGTGGGAAATAGCCTTTTCATTGTTTAATTCAACTAGCCCCATATTTGCGCCGATGCCAAAATTTATAATGCAGATGTAGTGTTATATTGAGGTGTCGTTATATTTGTTTATTAATGCTCTTTTGGGATGAAATTAATATCACACGGGTATGTGTAAAAATCTGAATATATTGCCCATTGGCTTTTGGAGTAAAGGTATGTATTTGTAGTGAATAGTATATCAAATATTTTTATTTTTCGTGGATATGATATTATTTTCTAACCTGGTATCATTTAGACAGGTGCGATAAATTCATAAGGAGATATAACGCTTGCCACTTCTAGTGTACTTCTTTATATATTTTTTTCGAAAGGAAACCTTCAAAAGGTACCCGTTGCCATGGGAGAGATGCTGGGTGCGACCCGGGAGAGCATTATTCTTGTCGCACCGTTTTGTACACGACGGTATGCGACCACACAGACCGCCGTTCTTACCGAGGTTGCTGGATGGACGGTTCGAGTTTTGCTGTCCGCCACCCCGAATGTCCATTTTAATCACTTACTACAGGCAGGGGATCATCGTCACCCCATTATTTGTCCCACTGCTGGGCACGGGTCTCCTCTCAGTGAGAGGGACTTTAGGCCTTAGTCCACCGCGCTGGCCAAGTGCGAATTGGTAGACTAGCTAGCACTAGGCAGGGGATACCGCAGTCCTATTCTTGTCCCGGTACTACAGGGTACCAATAAATAATGTAGAGTCACAGAAATGCCATGAAATAATTTAATATTGGAAAAATCCTCCATTGGCGGAAGCCTATGTCCGATAGTTCTCCCCTCTAAATGCTGGTAGATGTTGTACATGTCTAACATCTGAATTAGGTACATGAATTAACTATGTAAGTACCGTTTAAGTATTGAACGCGGATAAGGTAAGGTACTTATATTTCTCTTACCACATTCCCAAACACAGCAGACCATAACATTTAACATTGCTGTTATAATGCAGAAATAGGCGCGTCGTTGATGTCTTCAGAATCGACCCAGAAAGCGTTCTAACCTTTAACCGCAAAGCTAATTCTGCGGAATTTAGCGCTTACCTCTACCCGTAATATTAAGTTATTTGCGTTACATTATCACGTACCACATTGCATGCTCATGCCAGAACCATACTCGCGTCAATAATTTACGTTTCATAGCCGTGGCGGATTATTCACATAGTTGAAATATCGATGCTAGCTAACGTCGTCAACTAAGGATGTTGTGGTGTGGAGCACTGCTCCGGGCTATGCTGCGAAGTATTTGCGGGAACGACTACGCGGTTGCGCTCAGCTATGGCTTAATTTGTAATCTATGCGAACTGAAATTATTATGGAATCTTCACTGGAAATACCAGATTGAAACTTAGTTACAAGGTATTGAAATAGATATCTACGTTTATTAAGTCTGTGGCTGTAGGCCAAGTTACAATCGAAAGTTAATTAATAAATTCATGTTGTTATCGTTATCGAAGTTAGTAAAAGTATTTTTAAATATGTATAAAAAAAACATAATACTTTTGTTAAAATAAACCGATTTCAAAACAAGTTATGTGTTTCGTAATCAAGCGATGTCTTTAAATTTTAAATTAAGCATATTTTATTTGAAAATCTCAGGGCTCTGGCACATTGATACCTTTTGAAAATATTATGATGATGTTATATCAATAAGACTAAGTCCACACGGGCGATTAAAAGGTGGCGTCAAACAGATATGTGGTACCGCAATTACACATAATTATGTACGCTACGTAAGTGCACCGCTTTAAGACTGTGATCATCAATGACTAATCTATTTGATTTAATAGCGGTTTATCATGTTTTTGTTTGTCTATGACATTTTAAGGTTACAATCTCTGAATTACCTACTATAGTAGGTACTTATTTACAACATTTATTATCAAATAGATATTGTAAATAGTAATGTAATAAATAGAGTTTGCCTTTTAGGTACATGAACATCTGAGGTACATTTAAAGCATTTGCTTGCAATGCGACGCCACCCTCATAATGCAAGTTTCATTATAAATTTAATCCCTTGTGGCGCGATAGCATCTTAGACAGTGCGACATACATATTCGATTATTGTCTTTGATTTATTCTAACTACCTCTGTGCCCAATAAATCTAAATATACAGACGTAGAATCAGCTAAAGGACTGTTTAATTGCCGTCATATTTGGTAATAGCTTCTTGGTTCCTTATTCGTGATAGATCACAATATATATTTTCACATTTCTACCTTATATAATTTAATAAAAAAAAAGGTTCTATGTTCTAAAAATAGCATTCTATGACATTTAATTGCGGCGCCGCGGCGGCACCATTGCCTTAACTTTGCAGAAATTTAATTTCTGCCTAAGGATAAACCCTTTACCAAGATACGTGCGAGTTAGCTAAATGGTGTCTAAGTGTTTCTAATAGAAACTATTCGACTGTTTTCGTCAAATTAGGCGAGTAAGTGCTATGTAAATTCTATTCAACGTCATAATACATATACATATATCTATCAGTAGCAGTGACTACTTAACATCGGGTGTATTCTAAGCTATTTACTATTACTCTAACGAAAAAAAAAGTTTTGATACCTAGTTTTGAGAATAAGTATAATGTTATATTGACACTATATAGTTACTAATATACTTTCTAAAACTAAGAGTTGGGTTCAAGAGTAAAAACTTGACAAAGTTTCGGTCAATGTTTGATGTGGAACGAAGTTTGACTTTGGCAAGAAGGGTCTATATTTGCGGGTCCATTTACTTTGGTTTTGCTTATTATTTGCTAGTTGTTTATAACCTGGCTATATCGCATTACATATCTGTTGCTACGTCAAAATAATACATATATCTCACTATCTCGACTTTAGTTGTCTAGGTAGGTATTCTTTTTCGACAAGTGTTTGTTTATGTTATTATAATATCGTAAAAATATTAAACCTATATACCTACCTAATATATAAATTATGTATGTTTCTATTGGATTAAGGGCGATGCAATTGAATTAAAGGACAAACGTGGGGATTGATAATATTAGTTCATTTGATTACTTAAAACACTACCTATAAAATAAGCTAAGAATTAAAATATCAATTATGTTAATTCTTAGCTTATTTTATAGTGTCATTATAGCCAAAAAAAGAAAGTTCTAAATTTATTAGTGGATGACTAGATAATACACAGTCCTATATAGGACTGTGTATTATCTAGTCATCCACTAATAAATTTAGAACTTTCTTTTTTTGGCTATAATGACACTATAAAATAAGCTAAGAATTAACATAATTGATATTTTAATTCTTAGCTTATTTTATAGGTAGTGTTTTAAGTAATCAAATGAACTAATATTATCAATCCCCACGTTTGTCCTTTAATTCAATTGCATCGCCCTTAATCCAATAGAAACATACATAATTTATATATTAGGTAGGTATATAGGTTTAATATTTTTACGATATTATAATAACATAAACAAACACTTGTCGAAAAAGAATACCTACCTAGACAACTAAAGTCGAGATAGTGAGATATATGTATTATTTTGACGTAGCAACAGATATGTAATGCGATATAGCCAGGTTATAAACAACTAGCAAATAATAAGCAAAACCAAAGTAAATGGACCCGCAAATATAGACCCTTCTTGCCAAAGTCAAACTTCGTTCCACATCAAACATTGACCGAAACTTTGTCAAGTTTTTACTCTTGAACCCAACTCTTAGTTTTAGAAAGTATATTAGTAACTATATAGTGTCAATATAACATTATACTTATTCTCAAAACTAGGTATCAAAACTTTTTTTTTCGTTAGAGTAATAGTAAATAGCTTAGAATACACCCGATGTTAAGTAGTCACTGCTACTGATAGATATATGTATATGTATTATGACGTTGAATAGAATTTACATAGCACTTACTCGCCTAATTTGACGAAAACAGTCGAATAGTTTCTATTAGAAACACTTAGACACCATTTAGCTAACTCGCACGTATCTTGGTAAAGGGTTTATCCTTAGGCAGAAATTAAATTTCTGCAAAGTTAAGGCAATGGTGCCGCCGCGGCGCCGCAATTAAATGTCATAGAATGCTATTTTTAGAACATAGAACCTTTTTTTTTATTAAATTATATAAGGTAGAAATGTGAAAATATATATTGTGATCTATCACGAATAAGGAACCAAGAAGCTATTACCAAATATGACGGCAATTAAACAGTCCTTTAGCTGATTCTACGTCTGTATATTTAGATTTATTGGGCACAGAGGTAGTTAGAATAAATCAAAGACAATAATCGAATATGTATGTCGCACTGTCTAAGATGCTATCGCGCCACAAGGGATTAAATTTATAATGAAACTTGCATTATGAGGGTGGCGTCGCATTGCAAGCAAATGCTTTAAATGTACCTCAGATGTTCATGTACCTAAAAGGCAAACTCTATTTATTACATTACTATTTACAATATCTATTTGATAATAAATGTTGTAAATAAGTACCTACTATAGTAGGTAATTCAGAGATTGTAACCTTAAAATGTCATAGACAAACAAAAACATGATAAACCGCTATTAAATCAAATAGATTAGTCATTGATGATCACAGTCTTAAAGCGGTGCACTTACGTAGCGTACATAATTATGTGTAATTGCGGTACCACATATCTGTTTGACGCCACCTTTTAATCGCCCGTGTGGACTTAGTCTTATTGATATAACATCATCATAATATTTTCAAAAGGTATCAATGTGCCAGAGCCCTGAGATTTTCAAATAAAATATGCTTAATTTAAAATTTAAAGACATCGCTTGATTACGAAACACATAACTTGTTTTGAAATCGGTTTATTTTAACAAAAGTATTATGTTTTTTTTATACATATTTAAAAATACTTTTACTAACTTCGATAACGATAACAACATGAATTTATTAATTAACTTTCGATTGTAACTTGGCCTACAGCCACAGACTTAATAAACGTAGATATCTATTTCAATACCTTGTAACTAAGTTTCAATCTGGTATTTCCAGTGAAGATTCCATAATAATTTCAGTTCGCATAGATTACAAATTAAGCCATAGCTGAGCGCAACCGCGTAGTCGTTCCCGCAAATACTTCGCAGCATAGCCCGGAGCAGTGCTCCACACCACAACATCCTTAGTTGACGACGTTAGCTAGCATCGATATTTCAACTATGTGAATAATCCGCCACGGCTATGAAACGTAAATTATTGACGCGAGTATGGTTCTGGCATGAGCATGCAATGTGGTACGTGATAATGTAACGCAAATAACTTAATATTACGGGTAGAGGTAAGCGCTAAATTCCGCAGAATTAGCTTTGCGGTTAAAGGTTAGAACGCTTTCTGGGTCGATTCTGAAGACATCAACGACGCGCCTATTTCTGCATTATAACAGCAATGTTAAATGTTATGGTCTGCTGTGTTTGGGAATGTGGTAAGAGAAATATAAGTACCTTACCTTATCCGCGTTCAATACTTAAACGGTACTTACATAGTTAATTCATGTACCTAATTCAGATGTTAGACATGTACAACATCTACCAGCATTTAGAGGGGAGAACTATCGGACATAGGCTTCCGCCAATGGAGGATTTTTCCAATATTAAATTATTTCATGGCATTTCTGTGACTCTACATTATTTATTGGTACCCTGTAGTACCGGGACAAGAATAGGACTGCGGTATCCCCTGCCTAGTGCTAGCTAGTCTACCAATTCGCACTTGGCCAGCGCGGTGGACTAAGGCCTAAAGTCCCTCTCACTGAGAGGAGACCCGTGCCCAGCAGTGGGACAAATAATGGGGTGACGATGATCCCCTGCCTGTAGTAAGTGATTAAAATGGACATTCGGGGTGGCGGACAGCAAAACTCGAACCGTCCATCCAGCAACCTCGGTAAGAACGGCGGTCTGTGTGGTCGCATACCGTCGTGTACAAAACGGTGCGACAAGAATAATGCTCTCCCGGGTCGCACCCAGCATCTCTCCCATGGCAACGGGTACCTTTTGAAGGTTTCCTTTCGAAAAAAATATATAAAGAAGTACACTAGAAGTGGCAAGCGTTATATCTCCTTATGAATTTATCGCACCTGTCTAAATGATACCAGGTTAGAAAATAATATCATATCCACGAAAAATAAAAATATTTGATATACTATTCACTACAAATACATACCTTTACTCCAAAAGCCAATGGGCAATATATTCAGATTTTTACACATACCCGTGTGATATTAATTTCATCCCAAAAGAGCATTAATAAACAAATATAACGACACCTCAATATAACACTACATCTGCATTATAAATTTTGGCATCGGCGCAAATATGGGGCTAGTTGAATTAAACAATGAAAAGGCTATTTCCCACAGGTTTTAAACGGCGAAATGGCATCGCGCCAATGTTTGTGCAGATGCCATCCACGCAATAGAGATACGAGGATCGTCCAGAGTCATCGATAGCCAATCATACTTCCGACCAAGTTTCATTTTTCAAACATGAAACATACTTTAATTTTTTAGGTTGGCCCGATTTTTATATTTGTTCGTTTCGTGAAATGTTTTGTTTGATTAGTTTACTTCCATAATACTTTATTATAATCTGGATTTACATTACATACAACCATAAATGAACAACATCTGAATCAAAACATGTAGATAATAAATACAAAGGTTAATTTAACAGCTTAATTATCAACACTTTCAACGGGTATTGAACAAGAGATTATTATTTAGCAGTTTTTCTGACAAAGGTATACCTACATACCTATACATATATTATGTAATAGCTAAACCACAGAGCTAAACAATCTGAGCGTCATGTAATCTTTACGTTTAATATAAGCATCTGTGGTTGAATCTATGGTAAATTTATTACAAAGTAGGTACAGTACACGAAGTTATATTACAACCGCTCTTAAAAAAACTCTATTATAAAATGTTATGAGCTCTATTTTGTTCCATTAATTGAAACTGAGTGTACCGCAGAAGCAATGTATGACAGCTAATAAATGGCTCGCACGCAGCGCAAGCCTTGCCGAGCTGTTTGTTCTCTCGTAATGGATATCCTTGAGGGTGTTTGCTACTTGTAATGGCTGAGAAGATTTGCTCTTTCATAAACTTCATATTTTCACTTGTTTTTTAAACGCAAGTGTTTAACTCGGAGTCGTTCGTTATAGTACTCACTGTACGCAAAGAAAATGTCGCAAACGAAGACATTTTTTTTATAATTTGGAGTGGTAAACAAGCAGTACACTTGATGATGTCACATTGATGATGGTTACTTCATGTGTTACTTGTGCAAGTAAGGCGGCAACCACTCCTTTCTATCAAAACGCAAGTGGCATTGTTACTTCCGAACCTTACCTACTATTTCTACCGCTATTCAATTCACCTTTTAAATAACTGCACTACTGTAAATTTCACGATGTTAATTATTTCACTTATCAAATTAGGTACGCTATTCAAAATTATGAGTTTCGTAAACTTAACCATGCATTCAAGTCGGTATTTTTGTAAGTTGCATTTGGAATAATGCTAACAATACATTGACCCAAAATACTGATACTTAATAGCAATAAATATTTTACAAAATATAAAGAGAGCATAAATACCTACCACTTTTACTTTTGACATTTCTCAAAATTATAACACCAAAAGAATACTATAAGTATTAATGTAACAGAACTTACTGTAACATTGCCAGATACACGAATCAATTACAAAGCATTTTATAAAAGCCAACAAATTTCCTAAAGCTTACAATAAAACTATACTAAAAGCAGTAAAGTAAACCACTAAACTGAGCGGAACGCGTAGAACACAAACGAAATTAAATAAAAACTAAACAAGATCCGCAAACATCCGGCTTCGTGTCCACGCCTAGAAATCTCGCACTGAGCAGTGAGAACGGTGAAGAACTTACATCCGCCCTTACAGAAGTTATTAGCAATTGTTCTTTTGTTAAAAGAAGACCAGTTATCGTTTATTTCAAAATAAACATTAAATTCAAAATTATCGTTTATTTCAAAATAAACAGCTTTAATGTGGAAGGGCGTATGTTTAAATCAATAACGAATTAGAATTGTAATATTGGATAAATAGTTCATGTGAAATACTTAAATTGAAAACGGATTACAGATTTCCAGAAAATATTTTTTTTGTACAACAACAAAATAATAAGCAAATTCACTTGAAGATCCCAATATTGTTTTAAATTTAACATAATATATATATCTACCTATGAATTAAAAATATTACAGAAAATAATTGTAACTATGTACATAATATATAATGACTAGTCAGGTTAATTTTGAAATTAGGTATAGTGGAACAATTAAATACCTACTCGTACCTACTTACGTAACAAACAAGCAAATTTCATTTTTATGTCGAGAAGCTAATATAGAGTTTTTATATCAGTTTTGAAAACAACTGGATTCCAGTCGATTCTAACGAGGAATACATAACAGCAGGAAAACCTTCTATCGGGCGAAAGAAGTTAACTGCATATTAATACTGCGACCAGCACAAAGTGCGTTTTAATCGCCAACCAATAGGAATTTCAGTTTGCGGTTTTAAAAGTTTGAAATATGTACTTACATGTAATTTTAAAATAATTTGCTGTTATAATAATTAGTAATAATATTTATTATAATAAACAAGGTATGTAGAGCATCATTACTTACGCGTCAATAAAATTTTATACTCGTTGCTTTGACAGTATTTAGTGGTATTTATGAGTTGCGAGTAGGTAAGTCCGACTAACTTAAATTTAGCCGGAATTTTGTATTTGGTGGAGTCTTAATCTAGTACGGACTTAGTCAAGATTAGCATAATCTACTTGTAAATTATATGTGTGGCAAATAACCCAAATAAAAATGGGAATAAGGAGTATATAGACAGCTTATACAGAAAGCGAATGAAATTAAGCATATAATTATGTACCTAATTTATTTTTTCTCCAGTATCCGCTCCAACGTGTACCATAAAATTAAAACAAAATAAAAGGTGTTACAATATTAAAAAGGCGTTAATTTTAGCCGATAAAGATTACATGAAGTCCAAAGTTAGAGAAAAATCTTCGGATTACGCTTTTATACTTCCCCGTAAAAACTTTTATTATGAGAGTAATTAATTTGAAAGAATGCTAATTTTTCTTTTAATCGCTTCTTTAGCGCCGCAACTTTTATCTACTTTGTTTGAATTACTTTCGCTCGGGCAGTTCGCGGCGAGTTTAGGGTAGATTTTATAAGCTATGTTTTTATTGTAACACAACAATGCCCTCTCTTTTTTATATGTTCAGAGTTAACAAATACCTACATATGTTTTTTTTTTCAATCTTTAGTGTCAAAAGTACCTATTGGGAGTTGTAGGTATATTGACTTAAAAAGGTATATTGACTTGCTGTGAGAATAGTGAATGTAATTTAGTTCATTATTTAATAATAAAACACGACGTTGTTTACGAATTCAGACAGTACCTAAAAAATAAGTATACCTA
>DWMA01000248.1:0-12653 GCA_018252035.1 Urbanus sp. 3 SS-2014
CGCCCACTAATCATAATTACGATACCTACCTAGTGTCCCAAATCATAAGCTTCTGATCATCGCCCACCGATCACAATTACAATACCAAATCATAAGCTTCTGATCATCGCCCACCCATCACAATTACAATACTCCCAAATCATTAGCTTCTGATCATCACCCACTGATCACAATTACAACACTCCCAAATCATTAGATTCTGATCATCGCCCACTAATCATAATTACGATACCTACCTAGTGTCCCAAATCATAAGCTTCTGATCATCGCCCACCGATCACAATCACAAGACCTACCTAGTGTCCCAAATCATGAGCTTCTGGTCATCGGCGACCGATCCGAAGAGTGACTCGTGCAACAGATGCCAGGCGACGTCCTCCACGACCGCCGTGTGGCCGGTGAACACGGACTTGGCCTCGATCACGCGGCCCTCCTTCGGCGTCGCGTTGATGTCCCACAGGCAGATTGTGTGGTCGTCGCTGGAAGGGGCAAAACACAGGATTAACAAGTGGTCTTTGAGTGATCTTCAATATTTATCATAATCGTTATAGGAATATTTTATTTTTTATTATTGTTATCATCAAAATTCATCAACTGCATTAATAAATAATAGAAAATCAGGTGACAACCATGAGAGAAACATGTTCTCAATGTCAACCTATTTTATACAACACCAAGTAACCCACACACAACATGCATACAAAAATACACACTACACTCACTCATAAAGGTTTACTATAATATAACAAGATTTTACTCAAAACCTAATCAAATACTATAAATCTCTTCCAATTGACATAGGTATAAGGCACAATCACTGTGTATATTGTATAAGTTTAGATAAATCATTTTATTACTGACCTGGCTGATAGAAGATAACCATTCAAGTTAGGGTTCCATGACAAACCGTAGCCTTCTTTTTGGTGACCACGCAACCTGTAAAATGTATGTATATATCTTTATACCACAAATAATAAATATATTCCACAAATATAACAAAGCTATTTAAACAACACTATTAGGAAAGTAAATCACCACAAATTGATAATTTCATTTAATAGATGCAAAGGATTTTAGACTGTAATTCTTTCTTAGTCTTTATGGTTATGGTAGAATAAGTTGAATAATTATGTCCTGATTATTTAATACTTTTCATGGAACCTGCAAGTATCTAAGTACCTAAGAACAATAACTCACCTAAGATCAGGGTGACACTCTCCCGAGGGCTCAGGTTTAGAGGGATGCTTGGTGTAGTCAAACACCAACACATCGGAGGAGGGTGTCTTAGTGGCGATCACACAGGGGTTCTGGGGCATGTACCGTGCCCTGTTCACCTCACCCTCGTGATTGATCTTGATTTCTATGTCTATTTTCCCTGACACTGAACCGAAACCACCAAATTCTGAAATGAAAATAACCAGCATTGAGCATACATTTTTAGTATTAATATTATTTAAAGTTTATGTGTATATGATAACTAATCCAGAACAGCTACTTTACTTTTTACATTTTAAGTTTTTATTTTACTTGCCTAGTTACACCTACTGTTACATTGTTATTTTATAAGAATTTGTTTTTCAAAAAATAAGATTCTCATAACTTAATGTTATACTGACATTAGATTTATATAGAAGTATGTTTTTAAAAACTTTTAAATATATAAAGTCATTATTATTTACCAACAGTAATTTTGCATGTCTTAATTAATTATACACTAAGGGTAACCCCTTGAGGGTTGTGCATCATTCTTTTTTACTAAGTGACCTGAATCAAGTTGCTCGACCTTCCCAGCCAAATAATAAACATCCAACTAATACAGTCATATAAGTTATTCAAAAAGAAACACAGTAAAAAAATATGTACAAATAATACCCGTACCAGGCGTCAATAAGTTGACAACTCGAAAATGGCAATTTTTCATTTTGGCAATTTTAAACTTTGAGTTTATTTGTAAATCGTTATTTTGTTTTAAATACTTTTCTATTGCAATATTATTGCTGGTTGGAATTTTCCGATAACATAAGCATATATTTTAATAAATTTACTGTATTTGAACAGACCTAATGTAGAATAAAAAAATAAATGCAAGTGGACTTATAAAAGTATTCACACATGGTATGGATATAATGTACTGACCACCCTTGTCATTATCATAATGGCTGGCATCAAACTGGGCATCTTCATTGGGGAGCTGGACACTGGCTATCAGCAGGTGATTCTGTTCATCTGAGGTATGGGTTCCCAGGATCAATCTGAAAACGCAAACATTTTTACAAAATTTGTTGAATAAAGAGGAATTTTGGCATAAGTATATAGACTGAAACGCTTCTTATTAAGTTGTAAGAATTTAAAAGGAGACTCTTTCTACACACACACATAGCCCCACCGTAGGATTTTTTGCTGTGACATGGGTGACACAGACGAATACACATCAGATATCTGTCTGGCCGGAAATCGAACTCGGAACCCACTACGCGTCAGACGGGTATGGTAACCGCTCCGCCACGGGAGTCGTCGTAATTCATAGGTATACTAATAACACTAAAATATGAAACTGATGTTTCATAGATCTTGGTAACAAAGAATACAATAGAAGACTCTACAATTAGCAAATTATGATTTACCTGTGCACAGAGTAGTCTTTGCCTTCGGGCCTTGTGACGTCTGGGAGCCACTGCGCGGTCAGGGAAGGCCACTCCAGAGCATGTGTCATGACCAGGTCGTAGAGAAATGGAGTATTCTTCTTCCATATTTTATACTCCTCGTTGATGACTCGCTCTTCAACTGCATCATCGAAGGTTTCTGCAAAAGCCAAAACGTACTGCAGACACCAAAACCATCGAAATACTTCATTCCAATAACCAAAAACTAGGGGAAGCTGTCAAAATTTTGCTTTGTATTGCGCTTTCTCAATTATCTTCCATCACCTACTTGTAGAGATCATATTTACCTCCATCGCCTTTGTCACCCATTATATTTCGTAGAAGGATCTACTTCTGTATAATCGGTTACGAAATTATAAGAAAATCCAACCGGCCCCGTAAAGGCGCCAAACAACAATCCTCCTTCAGCGTTCTTCCTCGGCGACAGCATACAAACTTCCGGTTAAATAGAAAAATATTATTTATTCGTTCGTTAAAAGATAAATTGCAAATTTATTTTGTAAAATAAGAGTAACAAAGTATTAAATACCTTAGCGTTGCTAACATTTTTTGCCTGAATATAAAATAATTAAAATAAAAGTATGATTTGACTCATTATAGGATGTTTAATAAACGGTGCTGCCATGATAAAATCAAAACTTAATTTTTAAAAATATAGCAATAAAATTAACTAAATATAACTTAAATAATATAACACAGTAAAATGTCTCCAAAGAAAAAATATGTTAATATTTTTGTTAAATGTGAATAAAAAGTTTAATCTTAAGTTTGAACACCAGTTTTTACACTTCACAACAAGTTTCGCTAGGATAGGCCTGGGCCAAAGTTACTCTGATTCATTTACATCACATCATGTATAATGATAAAAGATAGATGCCTAATAGTCTATTTGAAGTAGCATTCATCTTTAATATGCAATTTGTTATCAACACTGCAAACAACTTTTTAATACCTAAAATTTGCCGCACAGTACTTTTCGTATGTGTTTGATCGGCGGATACGGAGGCGGATCGATACGACTAACAGTATGATTGTCATACTCGACGATCTGAAAGTACTGTTACTTTGAGATAAGGTGCAATTTAAATTGTCATGTCGATTGCTACGTTTACGCGACTCAATCATTTTTCAAAAATGTTCTGTACGTTCATGTCACATTGTTGATAGTCCACACAAAAATCTTACGTATAACCATGTATTTCATTGCACAGAAGGCAAGGTTTCTTTGTGGTGAGAATACGATTACTGATTTCTATGTGTTGTTTTGGCTACAGTGGTTTCCATACTAATCGGCTCATATGACCATTCTATTCTCTTTTCTGTGATGCCAACCCTGCAGCTATAACTTCCTTGATAATAGGCTAGTTACAACAAATTATTACACTAAATTGATTATTTCTTATAGTCATTGATCTAAACAATCTAAATATATTTATAGCAACTCATAAAGTTGTAGGATGGTCGTAAAAAATGACTTTAATTTTTATTTTTATAATTGTTACATAAAAATTCATAAACGCCTTCCGTTCCATATTTGTGAAAGATTTGACGTCACTCAATTAGTTAATAAATAAACTTTATTGACTTGTTGTGCGCCAAACATAGATGCAGGTGGTTTACATATCTAGATGTAGGGTCCTACTATGGTCCTACCCATGATCTAAGGTGCCAAATCGGAAATTAATTAATGATATTTACATCGAAAGGATTTACGCAGAAATATAAACGAATTTCGATCGATCAAACAAGTTTTAGCCATGTATTACGCATAATTATTTCACTGGTTACTCAAATCCACAACTTTACCAAAATATATATTCTTAAGTTCTTACTACGACATAATAATGATACTTTTTATTCTGCTTTTTATATTTTGTCATGTAATTAAATCATGGTTATATATTATGAAGAAATCGGGGGGTAAATAATTTTTTGCATTCTTTAGTTTTTCAATACTTAACCTCATATTTACCACTAGAGACCTTTTCATGAAAGATGTCCACTGGCCGCGTTGCTGGTGTAGAGAAATGGTATGCTGCCAATCTTAATATTTGAAACTCCCCAATTTTAAACCTTCCTAACCTTAATTAAATCTTTATTGAATAATTATGATCATTAATAGGATATATTCCAGACACGTAATAATCATCATCCGCATCCATAATAACATCACTATACACAATATATTAGAGTCCGTTTCGCTTTCAATGGACGTATCTATTATTTATTAATCGAATCATTTCGGTGTCTATTAACGTATCGTAGAAAAGTATTTATATTATTTTATATAGTTATTGCCCATTTACCTATATGATTAAGATAATTATTTATTTTTAGCATAAGTGTTAGGTGTAATAATTCCAATAAAATGGAAAAAGCTATGCAGCTGGCTACCCCAAAATTGTCACTTATCGAAGTTCACAAATTGACAAAGATGTCAGACTTAGTTCCCAAAATTTCCGCGGGAGTTGGGACTTTATTCGTAAAAATGACGTCACTGATAAATGCAACTTTCTGCAGGGATGTACTAGCACAGAGTACATTTGTGTATAGGAGGTGTGCAGTATGATGGAGTGTAGAAACAAGGGGCATCATCTCTTATGGGGAATCCATTGAAATAGTATCCAGGTGGAATGACATGTCACAATGGCGCGTCCCGAATTGCAATGTTGTCAGCTTAGGAACTTAGGGGTTTCTCCCAAAATTTTAACATTTTTAGGAGGTAAAATTTTATGGGGTTGTTTTGAAGAAAGCAAGATTTACTTTTCGGCGAACTTTTTGTTTGGCCGTAAATTTTCAGAACGGCAAAAAAATCAAATTTTAAATAGAAAATTTAAGAAATTCCTCAAAAATTTAAAGGGTCTTCCATAAGGCATTACTTGATTGGCAAATTTGATTGTAGAGGTAATTCCCTCGCTAATCACCCGTCGATACTAGAAAAAGAAATCAACAATTTGCACAAAGCGGTGAACTTTTATAAATTAATAGTATAGGAATGAAAACTAAATAACAAAACAATGAAATTAATTTAATGGATATATTATATGGATTTACTTTCTTAATTGTCCGTATTTCGATCCAGTATCACCCGTTGCAAATTATAATTTATCCATTCCTCGATAGTATAAGTTTAAAATCCGTCCGTGTTGGAGGTGCATTAAACATGTAATTTTAATATTTTTAGGGAAAAAACTACGAAAGAGTTGGCAACATTACTAAGTTGAAAAAACTGGCGCAATTTTTAAAATCTATCCTGATTCCACGTACCTACGTTACGTCATCATAATGAATTTCGTTTCGACCATTGGATTGATAATTGATTTCGATGGTTCTTTGAAACAGAGTGTAAGTATTTGAGTAATTTGTCATTTGTAGTTTAGTAGCTAATTTTTTTTCGTAATCGTAATATTCGTAATCACTCAAGGAAAGCACCAGTGCGTTAGTTTTAAGATCGGGATCTCCCCTATATGCGTAGCGAGGCCAACGAACGTAATTTTAGTGGGTAGAAATCTCATATAATTCGAACTTTACCCCAGAAGATTCCCCCATCCCCCTAAAGGTACCAAAAAAGATTACGTATATGTGGACTCGTGTGTAATTTGTGTTTGTTACAGTGTGTAATTTGTTTGTAATTTGTGTTTGAAATTGGTTTGAAACATATGCAACGCTTTGGATAAGTACGAGTAGGTGAGTCTTTTTAGTTTTTTTTTACTTTAGGAAAGCAGGAAGAAACTTTTGTAACTCTGCCATATAACAGCAATGTTAAGTACTGCTGTGTTCAGGTTTGAAGGATAGGTCCATTAGGTATAGACCTTTAGAAGCCTTATGTTGATGATGATGATCTCTACCTAAGTAGGTGAATAACTATGTAGGACAGTAGGTATATAAGTTGTTCTGAACTTAAAGGAAATGAAACACGTTTGTCATCTGGCTGAGGCATTTATTAACATTTATTTTTATTTTTCGATTTTTTTATCTTAATACAACATATATAGTAATTAACAATACATAATAAATAGTCCAAAAGTATATTACGCCTACAAAATAGCGTAGTCGTTATAAGATTATCGCCATGTGAGTTGCTTACACACATTCTGCAAAATGTTAAGGCAACTCATCTATGACATGGTGGAAAAGTTAGGAATACTCTCGGAGAGAATTGAGTTATTGAGAAGGTGTTTGGAACATGTAGGCAGAATAAAGTCGAGTGAGTATGACCATTGGGTACCTATTCTCTCAGAGTTATTCATTTTTCACATAAGCTATGCAGACAACGACTCGAGCGGGTAGCCTGAGTGACGGTCGTCAGTATAATGTGACTTGCTTCTAAATATTCAATAATGTATAATTGTTAGAAAGAGTCAACGCTGTTTGTGCGGTAATGGATATTTACTTATTGTTTGTCACTTGGCAAACATAACAGTATGAGAAAATATGTAAATCTCTATCTAGTGGTAGTTATTACTCAAACGTATATAAGTATCTACAAAAATAGTTGCATTTTTAAATTAGGTATACCTTCAAGTAAACAGCTGATGAAATTATACGATTTCTTTCCATGAAATGCCATACCTTCAGGTTTGCATGCAACATTCCTATGAAATTCGGTAGTCAGTTAAGTAGGTATATGATAGACGAAACAAAAGTAGATAACATCTAAGTTAACAACTACAAGTGTGACATCTAAAAATATTGTTCTCCAACAATACAATTATGTTGTTGAAGTACTTTTTCCGATTGAGCGTAGAGGTTTATTATAAGGTATCTATAAAGTTATAGCCAACTTATAAAATACACAAGTACCTATATCGAACTGTGTTTGGAAGATTAATGAGCATTCAACATTTGTAAGAAAGGTTTTTTTTTTAAATTAAAGTCCGTATTAAAAGATTCCATTGGCCGATTGTTCATGTTTGTCTTACAAAAGATGTGCTTGAAGTTTGTGCTTGTTTAAAATGCAACACTAAATGTATGAATTCAATTTAAATGGATTGCGGCGTGTGCAATGTACTCACGGAGCCTCAGGGTGTAGGCCACGCAGGCGGCTACAGGCAGAACTACCCCCCAGTTACGTTGGATCTACTTCAAGAAAATAACTAGTTTTTCATAGCAAGAGACTTGTACGTTGATAACAATTAATTAATTCCTATGTACTTAAAATTGACGAGAATTGCTAACGTTTTTAAATCATATAATTATGAATAAAGTTACATATAATTTTAAAATTAATTATTTTGTACAATAAATGATAATGTTTTTGAATTGCACACAAATATTAATAAAGTGATAGAGAATAGCGTACTTAGGCGATATAGCCGTCCGCAAGCTTTAACAGTAAACACGATTAGCCCGTATTTCATACAGACCCCCATCATTTCAACGTATTATTTGTAGATATATAAATTAACAATCACATTGATAGGTACATAGTCTATTCCTGAGATCGTGTTTTGCATCTTAACCTATATAATTTAAAATATCACAATAAATTGCTGTGCACATACGAAACAGGCAAATTTTGAGTGCAATTACATTAATATAATCATTAGACTTACGTTATGTTCTATTAAATAATAATTATATATTTAGGAAATTATACGCTTTTATTTTAAATACTAACTATGAAGAGGTAAGTCGAATAAATTATCGGGGCGATATAAATTAATTTTATTAAGATAGATACATATTTCAAGAAGTACTAAAATTTAAGTAAGTATGAATAATTGACAGACAAATATCTCAAGAGAATTCACTGACACATTTATATTTTATGAAATTCGTAGTACAACGGCGAACTATTAGGAATTGCGAGTATAATCGAGTTTTATAAGTAGGTACTTACCTAAATTCAGAAACTTAATTAATATGTAAGTATTTTGAAAAACCAGTATAAAAGTAAAACTCCAATATTCAAAACACATAAGCAAGTATAAAAGAGTTTATCAATTAATATCAAATGAAAGTTGTTTTAATATATCATATGATAAATCTTATGTGAAATATATCATCAAAGCAAGCTCGTTAATTATTTGAATAGCGCTATTATTGGATCGGGGATAAATGTGGGTGTTCGATTAATTTGACACAAAATACCGTAGAGTCTGATGGCTCAAGAACTAACGTTCTATCAGACCACAACGGTATTTTATAAAATAAAATATACTAATTGTTAGTATTTTTTGGAGTTAATTAAATATAGAAATAGAATATAGAAAAAAATATCCTCATACTTAAATAAGCGTATTCGAGAAAATACAAGTAATAAATCTACTTGAAGTAAATGAATAAAGTAAATCTACTTGAGGTGCTTTGATGGCCTCCTCAGTTTCACAAAGATTTATCATAAATTAATAGCACTTATGTCCACGTCCGACAAACTACGTAATGTTTGAAAGTCGTATGTATTAGGAAGGTATAATACTATGTAATGTTATTAATCTATAAATTTAACGAGTAAATGTTTTACGAACCTTTCTACTTTTGCTACTACATAGAAAACATAGTGCCACGAAATTATAATTTCTAGTGTTTTTTTGTGCAATGCTACCATTTAATACCTACACACAAATCTACTTTTATCTTATAATATATTATTATATTTTTAAAACTAGGTACTTCAAAATTCAGGGCGAATATAGATATATATCTAAATTCATAAATATGTGTCTACAATACATAAGCAAGACGACAAAAAGATAACATTTAAAACTACATTGTATTTTAGTAATGATAATACGTATTTCTATCTTATATAATTAAAATACCTATTTACTGGACGTGAACAATAGTGTTAAATTAAAAAAAGAAATAAATAAAATTTTGAACCAATTATTAAGGAAATAAAATCTGATCCGTTATTCGACATATTTTTTTTGGTAATATCTACTTTACCTAACAGGGTGCCATTGAATTCTCTTCATATTGGGAGCACAACAATGTTAGATAGATTTGGTAGATAGAACATAAGTAGGTATTCCGTAATGATACGAGTATAAGAACACACGACACAGCAACAACAACAAGATGACTAGCCAGCATTATCTAAAAGGAATTATCTTAAAACAATAATATGGCAGATAAACTATAGGAACTAATTAATGTCTAGACTCGATAACTGTTCAGACTTCTTCGGCTACTGATAACAACGTGCACTTTCAGTCGAAACTATCTTTTAATCGAGGTAAGTACACATTTCGTCAACAACTTATGGTTAGTAGTATCAAAACAAACGAGAGAACATTCGTATATATTCGTATTTTAGTAAATATTTAAATTTATAGCTGCCTCAAAAATGGCCTTTTATATACCAATTTCACATAGTAAGCCTCTTTGATGAAAACAAACATGCAGGTATATTCGTATGATAAGCAGTAGTGAATGCACACATAACGAATGCATATAAACATATTAAATGCGGGAAATAGGCGATGCTCGCCGAATAGGCCGAATAATGAAAGTAATACAAATAATTAACTTTACCTATATACACATTCTTACAGATCTCTTATTTACTTTACAACCCTCATTATAATAAGGAATGCAATAACTTAATATAGAGTAAATACATAGAGTGAATAAATGTTTTAACAAATAGACAATAACATTTATGTTTCATCAAATGAAGAACTATTACTCTAAAATATTAATTTATGTATATTATGTACTTCTACCGACTAACAATGTCGACTACCAGTCTCACATTTTAGTATTTAGTGCTAGAAGGTACGAAATACTCAGGAAATAAATTAGCTGCGGATAGATTAATTATAAGGACGAAACCAGATCGCATCACTACCTATATCTCCACGGGTACCTAGATGTTCGTAGGAGCTTCCACGTGTGGGTGTCGGTTGAGTTTGTCGGAATCCTTACACTACACATTAAGTGGTCATGTTTTTGGCATTGACTGCACCACTACTTGATATGTTTAATTACGTTCGTCGCTCAATTAGTAAATTTGACTGGTTACGCCCAAATATTAGAAAAGGGAATTCGCAGCTTTCACTGAATGCATAACAGCACATGGCCGATCGTCAGTCTATATGAGGTCCGTAGCACTGTTGGAATGTTGGAGTTTAATGGGTTCGGGGTCCGATGGGATGCCTTAGCGCCCGCGCGCCCATCGTAGGAGCGCGTCGGCCAAAACATCCAGGTGGGCCTTAGTCTGTAAAAATAAATTATTTATTATATTTTATTGTTATTTTAAATTTTTAGTGACATGTAAAATAAAATAAATTACCTAAATTGTTTATAAAACGTAGATTAATAAAAACTCTTTACTAAGTTTGTACCTGTTGACTGTCTGTTTAACAGGTTTAAATACCATTTCAGATAACAGTAGGTATTCCATGAAAAACATTTTCATTTAAATATTGCCGACACAATATGGCTCGCACTAACACTCATGATGGTGCAAAACGGTCAATCGACATACATATTATGACTAAAGTATAGAGTTTGTGCATTTAGGGCGTGTAGAAGATTGCTTCTAATCTGATAACTTTTTGACAGAGCTATCCATATTATTTCGGCAATGTTTTCATTAAAATGCTATTGGTGGGAGTTGAGGTTGGAAAATTCACTTCTTTTTGTATGTTGCTTACGACAATTAAACCGTATTTTTTTTTAGGGTACGGTGTCCATAGAATAAAGACGGAATCGGAAGTGTAGGTCGGTTTGCTTGCGTCGGTGTTAATGACAGGCTACGGGTTTAGCTTAAGCTATGTCGATCTGTAGATAATCTTGTCTACACAAATAATAACCTTGTACCTGGCAGATATCCGACTAGTTGTGGTAATATGGTAATTAGTTATATATACCGTTTTGTAGAACATGCAGGCCTGTCTATCTTCGTCTTCGCCGTTGGGGCAGTCGATAAATCCATCGCACAGCACATGGTCATCGATGCAGCGGTAGCGGCCCTGGCGGTCCGGAGTCGGGCAAGCGAACCGCTCCATGCCGTCTGCTGCGGGCGGACACTCTGTAACCAAGACAAACAATAATTATATAAATAAAAATGCATTAGGTAATAACCTAGGGATAGAAACTTGGTTTCTAAAACAAGGGCTTACAGATTTGAACCCCAGGTTGCTATGATGCTTCAAATTTATGTGTTATTCATTCATTACGAATTATCTAATTTAGCGGTTAATGATTCTGTATACTGTAACGGGTAGTTCCTACAAGAGGATCTAATAGTATGTCATGTCGTTACTGCTGCAACTGCAACAATAACAATTATATAGGTATTTTAATTCAAATCATCTGATTTCAATTAAATTGTGGAGATTTTAAAGAACTGAGAAGAAAGATTGTAAAATACGAAATCTTTCTTAAAAATCTAAAAACTATAGTAAGCGTCATTTTAAAAACCATTTCAATTAAATACAAGGTTTAAACTTGTTATTGGAGCATTGGAAGGGACAAAAATAAACAATTAAATAAAAAGAGTAAAGGGTCAAAGCGGCGATTTACCTGTAAATTGACAAATAACAAGGAGATTTGTAGATTTGTTATGTATGACGCAGAACAGTTTGTTTACTTCGTTGGAACATTGGTAAACAAGTAACTATTTTAACGCAGACACAAAACAAAACGTAGCACGTACGACGCGTTACATAACATTTACTTTTATTTTGTTTACATATTTATTGATAAATATCGTATATGTAACAATAATTATACAAAACGTTACTTTTCATAAATCTCTATCGAAAGCAAAAGGTTTGCTCTAGGGTAGTCGAAGATGTAAACTTCACATATTAATAGGTGAAAATTTAAGAGTATACCTTTTGCCGTAGTAGATTTTTTTATAACCTAAGTATCTTTTTTTTAGTTATTTACAAAATAACTAAAAACCAAATAATCAATTGAATGAGGAGAATGAGTAACATAACCGAATGAATGAAGGCATTTTTAGCAGAAAACAGGGATAACCTATCGGATAACCTAGCATTCTGCTTCCTAATCTAGGGGTCCGAGGTTCATGTC
>DWMA01000249.1:0-12647 GCA_018252035.1 Urbanus sp. 3 SS-2014
AATTTTTACTTTTTTTTAACGCGGGTGAACCCGCGGGAACCAGCTTGTAGGTATATATTTTTGTATCGTATATTTTTTACACTTACTCGGAGCGTCAAAATAAATACATTTGCAAGTCTGTTTAATCTTTTGGAGCAATATATCGTGCTTGCAATTATCGGCAGTGTAGAACACGTAGTACTCCAGGCTCTTTTCATCCTGGAAGTAGCACTGGCGGACATTGGGTTCTAAGTTTCTCAAGTAGGAGTCCGTTTTGTGGGTCGTCGGAGTTACCTCGATACTCGTCATCTTATTCATCGGCAAGCGGATGACAGTGGTGGTGTAGACATGTTCTACTGGAGATCTGATCGCAATCTGGTTTAAAAAAGAACTGTATGAAAAATATCAAAATATCTGGTTTCAAGAAATTTGGATGACAATAACGCAAAAAAATAAACTAAAAATTACACGTTCTAAGTCTAAAAACAACAGTTTTACATTTTAATTAAAGTATGTCTATTATTTAAATATTAAGCATTTGAAATATTAAATAATTTAATAGTACATTAGGATACGGGTGGCCTATGTTGCCTATTATGGCACGGCATGAAGTTAGCGCCCGAGCGAAGCGAGTGCTAAACGCCGTGCATAATAGGCAACTTAGGTCACTAGTATCGTATTTTATTTTATAGCAACTTGTGCCTTAAGCCCTCACGTCACGCACGCCTTACAGCGTGCCGTCGGACTTATGTCACGCGTACTTTAAAATAAAATACGATAATAGTGACCTAAGTTGCCTATTATGCACGGCGTTTAGGCACCCGTATCGTAATGTACTATTATAGTACGCGTGACATAAACCCGCCTGCACGCGGAGATGCGTTCGTAAAGTAAGGGTTTAGGTCACAATGTACTATAATAGTACATATACGATATTATGCGCGGCGTTTAGCACCCTCGCTTCGGTCGGGCGCTAAATTCAGTCTGGCTGAGGTAATCTTCTAAACGACTGGACCGATTTTGACGGGACTTTCACTGGAGGATAGGTTAAGGTTTAAGGCGTAACGTAGGCTATTTTAATTTTTGAAAAAAGCATTTGCGTGCGCTCCATGTGCATGCGGACTCCTTCGCGGGATTACAGTTATGTTTAAATATGTATGCCTTTTTACTTTTTAAACGCGGGTGAAACCGCGGGGCTA
The DNA here is from genome assembly GCA_018252035.1 of Urbanus sp. 3 SS-2014. NCBI lineage: Eukaryota > Metazoa > Arthropoda > Insecta > Lepidoptera > Hesperiidae > Urbanus > Urbanus sp. 3 SS-2014. The sequence goes on from DWMA01000249.1 coordinate 1,179, forward strand.
ATAAATTATAAAAATAAAAGGGTAGTCAGTAAGGATATGCAATTATTATAACAATTTATTTTGTTTTATAGGTCGGCAAAGATACGTGGCTTCCTAGGTCACACACATGCTTCAACAGACTTGATTTACCACCATATAAAAGTTATGAACAATTGTGTGAAAAACTTAACTATGCTATTGAAGAAACTGAAGGATTTGGCCAGGAGTAAAAATATTATATGTATATTTGTTAGTAACATTATTGACATAATGTAAATTATTATCACATTAACTGCACCAACCTCCATTAGAGAGGCATTATTCACCAATGGGATTGGTGCGGTCGTAAAAAGACCAACCAAATACTTGTATGAATATTTGTTTTAACAATAATTTTATAATAATTGTGTAGATATCATTAGTGTTATTATGTCAGTTAAGATAAATATTTTGTTTGAACTATATTTAAAAAGTTCGTCTATGAAGTTCAATAAAAACTTTACTGGTGATTTCTTTTGTTTCTTTTAAGTGTTCATAGTTGTCGTACGTCTATCGTGTAAGTATAGAATTATTTAAGTTGAAAATACCTTTTTTTAAATTTTACCCGGATATTTTGTGATTACTATGTTTTCCACGAATGTGTTACTGATAACTAATATCAAATGAATTGGAATTTGATTTCTAATCTGTTCTATCAAACCATTTATTACACAATTAATATAAAAAGGTTAAGTTAGGTTATCAATCTTGACATACTGGCTTGAAGAAAACTTAATGTTCTTCATACAGTGTTAAAATATTTCATTAGTTGCAACTATTGCACCAAATTGTTGCAAAACAGTATCATATATTTCTTGATCATGTGCTGTGTGTAATATTCAATCTGATCTGATGAGTGTAATATTCAATTTCAAATGCTTTTTTAACAAATAGTTTTAGTAAAATAGGCGGAATAACCTAATGTACGGGAAATTATTTTCACTATCACACACGTTTTTATTAATGTAAAGCCTAGACTATATACTGTTCAATATACTTTTGAATCCTTTTTAAATGAAAAACTGAATAAGAAGCATTTATTTATTTTTATGGCTGACAATAATAAATAACGCTATATTTAGATACTAGCATTAATCTGTACTTTAAGTACAATAAAATTGATGCTTATGAGTTTAAGATAATTTAGATGTAGCAAAATCGCGAGCTCTCTTAATGCTTATGAGTTTAAGATAATTTAGATGTAGCAAAATCGCGAGCTCTCTTAATAGCATCGTAAATGCACTTAGGGTTATTACCCGATGCTTGAGCTGATTCAGCTTTTCCGCCGCCTTTACCTTCCATCATTTGTACAACAGATTGAACCCATTCAGATGCCAACAAGCCCTTTTCATTGAGACTTTTTGGAACAGCTGCTAAACAATATATTTTGTTAGCATCATGGTCAACAGAAAAGAACATAGCAGCAGTATTTGGAAGTAACTGTTTAACTTGTTTTAGAGCTCCATCTAAGGCTTTAGTATTTCCGAATGCATTTAATTCGGTTACAATTATCTGAGACTCTTTTTCTTCAAGACACAATTCCTTTGCCTTTTCAGTTACTTGAGTAATTACCATGGCTTTGGCAGCTCGTTCTTTGTCATCGATTTGTTTTTTCAGATTCTTGAGCATGTTCCTCAGTTCTTCTTTCTTCCAATAAGATATTTGTGCTTGAGATATTTCATTAGTAAGATCAACAATTTTTTTAGTTACATCTTTCTGGCTTCCACCGTCTCCTTGGTCTTTGATAAAGCTTGCTATGTTGTTGACTTCGTTTTCCAAAATGCTCAACTTATTCAAGGCCTTTGTAGCCTCTGGTCCTGTAAGTGCTACAATTCTACGAATACCTTTAGCAATTCCCTCTTCACTCACTATCACATATTCTCCTATATGGCCAGTTTGGTGTAAATGTGATCCACCACAAAATTCTACAGAAGTTTCAAAACCAGAAGGACCTTCCGGATTTTTCTCCAATTCTTCTACTGGTATACCGACTGACACCACACGAACTGGATCAGGGTAATGTTCATCGAACATTGCTCTTAGTCCCTTGATTTTTTTTGCATCACTCAAACTTGTGTGCTTAGCATATACACACTTATTTTCACTTATTATGCTTTTAATTTGATCTTCTGTATCTTTTATTTGTTGAGTAGTCATTGGACCCTTGTTTGTGAAGTCAAATCTGAGGCGGTCTGGCATTACAAGGGAACCACGTTGATCAGAATCATTCCCAAGAACCTTCCGTAAAACATTATTCAATATATGAGTACCTGTGTGGTTGTTCATCACAAGCCGTCGCCTATCAGTGTCTATGTGAAGAGCTACTGAATCGCCCACCTTCATAGTTCCTTCAACTTTGCCAGTGTGCAAAACATAACCGCCTTTTACTTGCACATTTTTTACTGTAAATTCTACACTATCATCATCAGTTTTAACCATGTATCCCTCATCGAATATCTGACCACCTTGTTCAGCGTAGAAACTAGTGCGATCCAATATTACTCCACATTCTTCACCAGATGAAATTTCGTCAACAAATTGTTTATCTCTTCGTAATGCGATGATTTTAGCAGTGCAAGGTCCAAAAACATATTCAGCTTCCTTATCTTTTGAAGATGGAACATAATTATACTTGGGTGAATCATCTGTTGTTGGGAATCCATTATCTTGCAAGTAGCTTATAGAATGTACATCTAATGCCAAGACATCCACTTCTCCTGTAGTTTTTCCTTGTGAACATAATTGGGATTCTTTTTTTGCTTTATCATAAGCATCCATGTCAATGGAAAGACCTTTTTCTTCGCACATTAATTGTGTTAAATCTATTGGGAAGCCGTATGTATCATACATCCTCCATGCCACATCACCAGGCACAACTTTGGCATCTCCAAGTTTTTCGATTGTTCTATTAAGCAAATTTCGTCCCCGAGAAAGTGTTTTGAGGAATTGGATTTCCTCTTCATTAATCATTTGAATGATTGACTCAGGATCTTTTTTAATTTCGGGAAAGACATCTCCAAGCAATTCCACCACTGTGTGGACTAATGATCCAAAGAATCCTGGTTTTGCATTGAGTTTTTCAGATGCATAGCGCACAGCCCTTCTTAAGACTCTTCTCAGAACATATCCTCTGCCAGTGTTATCAGGATGGCCACCATCAGATAAAGCGATCGTTAGAGTTCTGGCATGATCAGCTAACACACGATAAGCCATATCAATGCCATCAACATCATCTTCACCTACCTTACCAGAGTAAGGCCTTATTTTAGTACCTTCTTCAATTGCCTTAAATATGGGCATAAAGAAATCAGTGTCATAATTTGCTCTTTTATTTTGTATAACTGAAACCAATCTCTCTAATCCTAAGCCACAATCAATATGTTTTTTTGGTAGCAATTTTAAGGTACCATCAGATTCTCTGTTAAACTGTATAAACACAAGGTTCCAAATTTCTAAAACATCAGGATCATCCATATTAACAAGATGTGCGGCGTTTCTTCCTCCAATTCTATCATAATGCAATTCAGAACATGGACCACATGGGCCTGTTTCTCCCATTTCCCAGAAATTATCTTTCATATTTCCAGGCAAGATATGAGATTCAGGAATGCCTGCATTCAGCCAAATATTTTTACATTCTATGTCGGGTTCAAGTCCTGATGCAGTGTCCCCTCCAAAATAAGTAACATACAATCTATCAGGAGACAATTTATACACCTCAGTTAGAAGTTCCCATGCCCAAGTACATATCTCTTTTTTAAAATAGTCACCAAATGACCAATTACCCATCATTTCAAAAAAGGTGTGATGGTAAACATCTTTACCAACATCATCTAAATCATTATGTTTACCACCAGCTCTTATACATTTTTGGGTGTTCACAACTCTCACATATTGAGCCATATCAGAATTAGGATCAACAGTGCCCAAAAAAATTGGCTTGTATTGGTTCATGCCTGCATTTGTAAAAAGTAAGGTTGGGTCGTCTAATGGAATGGTTGATGACGAATGCACATATTTATGCCCTTTTTTATCAATAAAGAAGTCAATAAACTTCTTTCGTATTTCATTTCCAGTCATTGAAGTATCCATGCTGCTAGACGGGATCTGCAAAAAATCAATAGAAATGGTGATTATTTGTAATAAATACACATTATTTATATTTCATGTCATACTTAAACAATTTTTATTTCATATGCCTATTGAATAACCAAAAATAATGCCTATTAAATTAAATATAGGTTAATTTCCATCCATTACAGAATGACACATAGATACAAAAAAAAATGTGAATAAAGTTAATTATGTTATTTTATTAAAATTGTTTACACACAGAGTGTGTTTAATATTACAGATTTCAACTTGACCTATTATGTGAAGAGTAGATCATAATTATACTTAAATAAAATTGAAGTGTCTGTTTGTGATTTCAAAATAACAACTTTCCACTCAATGCATATAAAAGTACACACTATACCAATGACAAAAATGTAATTCACAAAAATCGTCTGCCTGTCTGTTTGTTTGGCTGAGGTAATCTTCTAAACGCCTGAATCGATTTTGACAGGACTTTCACTTGAAGATGCTGAAGGTCTATGGCTTAATTTTTGAAACACACATTAGCATGTACACTCATTGTTTAAATATGTATGCCTTTTTACTTCTTTAAAGCAGGTGAAACTGCAGTATTTTATGTTGTTTTGATTGTTATTCCACAACTCATTTCTAGTTTAGTTAGTTTCTAGTCTAGTAAATGTGTTTTTGTTATAAAAAAGATTACATACATTTTGTTATAAAAAAGATTACATACATAGGATTATAAAGGAATTGTTGATTTTTTTTATTTTTATGATTGAAATAGCAAACGAGCATGCAGTCCACCTGATGGTAAGTGGCCATTGCCGCCCATGGACAACTGTAATCAACCTCAGATAAGATCAAGGTCATATCTGAGATAAGTAGGAGTGCCTCAGATAAGTATGTTTTCCTAACCACACCCTTCAAACAAGAACACAGCAGTGCTGAACACTGCTGTTATAAGGCAGAAATAGGTGTGGCGGTGGTGCCGCCGGAGTCGAACATAGGATTCTACCACCTTCCAAAATCTTTTATTATTCATAAAAAACTTTTCTTTCTGTTTCATACCAACATCTTTCCAGATTGACACATTTGACATATATTTCACAACTAATTTGTATTAAGGTGGAAATTTTTCTCCTAACGTCTAGTCTACTGTTATTTTACTATATAGTTTAATGTTTTTAGTTAAGTATAATGTTATAATGTATTATGGCTTACTTTACAAAGTAATAACTTCTACTGTCTCAGTTTACTTTGCAAAGCACCCAGAGCACAATGTAAAAATACAACTAGAGTGGACAACTAGAAGCCATTTCGTTAAGCCATATGGGACTGTTGAAAATGTGAAAGGCATGTCACGTATTTTGGATGCAATTTTCCACATTAATTCTTATTAATGGCATTAATTTGGTTATTCATAGATACATAGTTAACATAAAACTATTCCATTAACGTACCTTTAAGAGATGATATGATGATGATGTTATTTTCACCGTTCTCGTGCAAGAAAGGAATGCTAAAGATTAAATGTCACACAACCGGACGGACTTCGTCGACTTCTATGCTAAGGAAAGGAATTTAGTGCACAGCATGGAACCAATTAGAAACGTCCACTTTTCTTGTCACTGTCATCGCATCAAGTAATTTTTTTTTTATATTTTGCGCGACATATGGCTTCTCGGTCTTATCAAGTCATATTATTGATATACTTTATCGGCGCGAGTTGATCATGTGTTAAGAAACATTGAATATACTTTTATCGCTTTGATATAATCAAAGTCTTATCGGTTTATTCCACAGAAGGGAAAGATGATAGATAGAAATGGTATATGAGCTGATTAGTGTGGAAACCGCTGTAGCCAAAATAACACAACATACAATTCAGTAATTGTATTCTTACCACAAAGAAACCTGTATTTTTATTAGTTGCCTGTTGTCAACATCCATAATCGTGACAACCACAGAAATGAGAAAGAAGACCATGTCTATACAACCAATTACATGCCTTCTGTACAATGTCCAATACATGGTAATACGTAAGATTTTTGTGTGGACTATTAACAATGTCACATTAACGTACAGAACATTTTTGAAAAATTATTGAGTCTCGTAAACGTAACAATCGACATTACAATTTAAATTGAACCTTATCTCAAAGTAATAGTACTTTCAGATCGACTATAAGTTTGACGATATTATCAACTTGACAGTCGTGTCGATCTGCCTACATCGCATCTCCTGTTGTCTCTCTCCTTTATGGTTCAATTCCATAATTCAATTGACAATCAAATTGGCTTGACTCTTGGAGGAATGACAAAGGCTTGACTGAATCAACTGAATGAAACAAGGAATGGAAGGAAGAGGCTACTTGACACTTTTTTTAAATATGTCCTTTATGAAATAATATTACAATACCGGAGGTTTTTAACTACCTTAAGAATCAGCCCGGGTAAAGTAAGTACCTTCAATATCGGAACATTCCTTGCCCCCATCCCACTTCTCACTTACACGGCTGTAGTACTTAGTATAAGATAGACTAGGGAAAGACGTCTCTATGATGATATAAAGAGCCTTCCAAACATCTGGATTTGTTTGGGCATTTTGATGGTGGATAAAATTCTTAACATTTATGTTTATATGGTATGTTTACGTATCCTATCATTCAATATATCTGTTAAACCAGTTGTATTTATTTCGAAGAACATATTTGTGTGAAGCCCACACAAAATATTTTGTTATATTTTTTTAATGGCAACACTGGTAGTCTAGTTGACAATGACGTTAATTTCAATTGTTATTTTGTCAAGCAAAATGTCAATTGTCAATTTGTGTATTTTGTGTCAATGATTTTATATAGTCAAGAACTGATCACGTTGGAAAAAATAACAAAAGTTTTGTACTTCGCATAATTACAGATTTAATTATTTATAATACATTGAAACTGGATTCAAATTAATTAAACTATTCGTTTCTTATCGTGACATTTAGTCAGTCAACTCCCAGGTCGAGATGAGTTTTAAACGATTGTCTAGGAATATTTTGTATTTTAATAGTATTAAACGGCATTTATTTGATAGTTCATCAAGCGATAATAATATAAACATTAAATGCTTTTTCAGTAGTAGCCTTTCAAATGATAGTAATATCGCTGTAGTTGAAAAAAATGAAAATGTCATAAATAAAGTAACTGAAGACTTATCATCTGTGACTCCATATTTTCCAAATACTTTTAATTTAGCGGCTTATATAAACACTTCTGAAACATTACAAAATCTTGTTCATTTGAATGTAAATTTAAGTAAAATTGAAAAGAAACCTCATGTTGTTGAAAAAATATTAAAATTGAATTTTGATGAGAATATAAAAAGTCACATTATCTTTCTTAAAGATTATGTCGATGCAGATAGTTTAGGCACTTTCATTACTAAAAATCCTTTGATATTATGTGAACCACTTGAAGACCTTACAGTGCGTATTAATTACTTGGAATCAAAACGCTTCAGCGATGACCAGATTAAGCTAATTATAGCGAAGAATCCATTTTGGTTGATGTTAAGGTATGGTTTTATGATAGTAGCATGTATTCCCTAATAAATAACTTCTAAAAATGGTATTTGTTGTAATTTTACTCATACTTAACATATTTGCGTATTTTTTTAGTACCACTAGAATTGATCGAAGATTGGGATTTTTTCAAGAACAATTCAATTTGAGTGGTAATGAAGTAAGACTACTAGCAAGCAAACAACCAAAGTTAATTACCTATAATCTTCACCATGTAAAAACAAATTTATTTGTACTTAAAGAGGAAATGGGATTTGCAGATCAAGAAGTAAAACAGTTGCTTGTGAGGACTCCAAAGTTGTTCATGTTGAGTAAGTTCACAAATATTTTTTATTGGTGTTTATTCATTTGAGTTTATTAAATAAGCTTTTTTTTCTTATATAGTAGTAACTGTTTATATTAATAGCTGCTATTTGAAGACTAGAAGTAACGTAGTTGTCTTCACATATATAAAAAAAAAACAATTATTCTTGTGCAATTCAAATATATTTAAATATGTACATATTATCTCATTTGAACTTATTAACTTAATTATTTTTTGTTTCAGATCAAAAAGCATTATTGGAAAGATTTAATTATTTTCACAATATAATAAAAATATCACATAAAATGATACTAACATATCCACATGTGTTACTATCTCGTAACTTCAGAGTAAAACAAAGGCACACATTTTTAGAACAGTTAGGAAGAGCACAGTATGACCCAACAAAAGAAAACTATGTTCCAATCACGGCTTTAGTTGAAAGTACAGATATTGATTTTTGTAGAAAATATGCGAAATGTAACGTTGTGGATTTTAATTCATACTTGAAAACTATGTAACATATTATCCAGCTTTACCCAGCACTACCTTGTTCTGGAATGCTTTTAGTGAGTGATATAACAGTGTATCAAAGATACCTGCTACTGTGAAGACTCCACCAACAATTGCACATATATTTGTCGCAAGATGACCAATGGACCTGAAAAAAATATATAGGAAGAATAAGATAATAAGAGATAGATATAATTTATAGTAAATATACTTGTATGTATAAAAATATATATGCAATTTTTACAAAATACTTGCCTTTCTTTTTCTGTATATTTAACCATTAGGGGAGACAATTCATAACTAAAGAAAGCCCCCGGCATGCCAGACTCTGTATTAATATTTGAGACAGATTTTTGGTGTCTGGTCACTGAGAACTGGTTGGTATATAGAACAGTTTTATCCAATTTCACATACATTGTGGGCACTATTTTGATATAATACTGGAACATAACAGCACCTGTAAAAATGAAAATATACATGCTTAATATGCTTATATTTTGTTTTACGACTTTGAAGTACAAAAAAAAATAAAGAACTATTCGTGGTTCATTTTAAACAATACAACCATATTCCTCTATCTTGCAGTATTATAGCAATTCAGATATAAATTAGTTAATAAAAGTGGTTAAGACACTAAGTTAAACCTTAGATCAATAACTGAACGGTGGCTGACCATGGAAGGCACTTTTGTAATATTAGGTATGTTTGCTTGTATGATACTGTTATTATTATTATAACATAACAGTAGCATTGCGAATAAGATTATTCTTTCCAAATGATGAACTACGTCCCCGCGATACATGGTTTTTAGATTTTTATTTTAAGACACTATTTTCAAATATAATAAAGTTCCCACTACTTTAATCCCTGTAATCTTTTTCTATCCGGAGCCATTCCATCATCGTCATCTTCCATATGCAAATTCATTGGGATATAAGAAATAAAAGTATAAATGAAGATTGGCTATAAAGGACTTGAATCCATGGCCGTACAACAATTTAAAAATATAGTTTTTTGACATTTTACGACAAAACAAAATGGCAAAAGTGTCAATTGAGAGTGAAGTGACAAACGAAATCGAAATTAATTCTTTTTAAGTTTAATCTCAAAACAAATAAATTAATTCAAAGACCATGCCTGTACCAGGCGGAGTTTATCAAAGTCAGGGACCTTCGTGTTTCGACAAGATGAAAATGGGATTCATGATAGGATTTTGCGTTGGAATGGCGAGCGGCGGATTGTTTGGAGGATTCACGGCATTGAGGTTATATTTTTCAAAATCTTCTGAAACTCGTTTGAGATATGCCTTAACAGTTAAGAAATAGTGTTAATTAATGAATAAATTACAAGAATAGAATAAACTTCATAACAACAAAAATATTTGTAGATAATAAATAACAAATGTGTCACTCTGGGTGCAGATGTAAACTACATTTCTAAATTTACCTAAGATTTACGTAATGTTGAGAAAAATCGACTAGTCCGAATAATATCCATAATATTTGTTTCACAGATATGGAGCGAGAGGCCGGGAATTGGTACATTCTGTTGGCAAAGTTATGATACAAGGTGGAGGTACATTTGGTACATTTATGGCTATCGGGACTGGAATTCGTTGTTGAAATAGACGTGATTAAACCTATAATTTTGTATATATTATTGTGTAGGATTCATTTAAATAAAGCCGTTACATTTACATTTTTTTCTTACAACAAAATAGTCCCCCTATTGTTATAATATACATTTCATAATTTAGTAGCAAAACTGAACTTAGAAATTAATTACTTTAACTCTATGTTAAACAATATGTGTCAATTGGATAAAGTACTAGGTAAGCTACTAATAAATGTACTAAACAAATATCCACATTGTTTTAATAATATTTTCATGAACATCATAGAGATCTGTGAAATAACCCCATCTGTGCTACTCCACTCTGTATTATTTTATGTATGTTCATAAAAGTCCAGATTTAGTATGTACTGATTTCTATTGTAGGAAACCTAAATAATGTCAGAGTTTAAGAGTAACAGTTAGTAGTATATATAGTAATAATAGTTTAGAAGCAAGACATTTATAATAGTGGCCAACCAAAAATTTCGCCAGTTTGGGCTTACAATATCTACTAGATTTCTATATACAAGTTTCGTTTTCAACTGAAACTGACTGCAAGTCCAACAGTTTGGTTTTGTCTGAAAAACCTGTTTGGTTGGTCACTGATTTATATACTATATTTTACTAAACTAACCTTACCACTTATAGTGGCATTTAACTCATAGATGACCAAAACAAAGTATTCCAAAAATAATTCATGTATATGAAAAGGTCTTTGCAATTTTATTTCATTCAATAATTCTTTATCGAATTTGCAAATTGTGTGAAAATCACGGAACAGTATAAGTATTTTATATATCAATATATTTGTTGGACTACGTTGGTACAGGTAACTAGCGATTTAATCAATATTTCCCTTCACTATAGTATATTCTCATTTAGACATTGAATCTTGTATTGCTTACCACGAGTATATATTCTTTGACACCATATATGGATATAGATGTAAGTTGTATGTAAACATTTATAAAATCTCACCCTCTTTGGCTATCCCTGTAACACCATCGAGTGGTGCTGTGCTGGCACTCTTGATATCACTCCCAAATGATAAATGCTTTATAATGTGAGTAGTGTTGAAAACTGAAGATGAATATGGTTGAACATCATGGACATGGACATGGTTGATGGTAAAACTTTTTCCTGGAGCAATATGGAAGCTTCCTCCAACCTATAAAATAAACATAATTTTATTGTTTCACATATTTAGTATTAACTAGTTTTTGCCCGTGGCTTCGCACGCGTAAAATTACATATAAACCTTCCTCTTGAATCACTCCATCTATTATAAAAAACCGCATTAAAATCCGTTGCGTAGTTTTAAAGATTTAAGCATACAAAGGGATATAGGAACAGAGAAAGCGACTTTGTTTTATACT
>DWMA01000250.1:0-12647 GCA_018252035.1 Urbanus sp. 3 SS-2014
TTAATTTTTATTACAGAAATAATCGGCTATTTTGGGAAAGAAGAAATAAACTGATCATAAACTAAAGCGCTTAGAGAAAGTAGCCGAGCTATATTTAGAGGAAAGTTTATGAGGATTAAGAATAAATATGTGACCGTCGAAATTGGTAAGTGTTGCACGTACAGCACGCGTACGTGATGGGTCGTTTCACAATGACAGACGCGTACCTACTGAGTTACGTGTTCATAAGTTCAGTACAATACTACTCCGTTCCATACTCTACACGTCTCTCGACCCGACAGCTACGAGGTACATGCGCCCTTAGGGAGCTCCAGCTACTTGAGCGACGTTATATTCATGAAAGGTTATTTCAAATTCTCAGGGTATAGGTTTATATTGAATGAGTTGTAACATATGACTTGCCATTTTCTTTTATAAAATACATGGTCATAATTTGTGCTATGGTGACGTTTTCGTTAAGTTAATCATATTTCAATTTATTATATCAGTAGGATATTAATTATTTACCTAGCTTTAGCTATTATAAAAATCCTATTTGCAGTAGTTCATTCAATTTCCACAATTTTCCGCAGACATTGAAAATCATTAAAATGTGATTAAACACATTAGTGTTATAAAAATGTAACTTAAACGAAAATAATAATATTATGTTAATGCGTGGTGTTAATGCATAGTTGAATGAATTTGCTTTTAAATTAATAGGTATAATTTTAACTTTACTACATACTTACTAGGAACTTAATAATTTTATTGCAATTACACACACAACAAGTTTTAGTCTCTGGCGTGTATCCACTTTGAATTAAACAAACGCCTACAAAGTGAGCACTGCACTACGAGTGTCACTGCTCACCTATTCGTACCCGTTGCTATCGTCATAGTGGCAGGCGCTAATTCCGTACGGCCGGTGGTCGCGTAACCCTTGTAGAGCCAGTGAATTTTGATTAACTGATGGATAGGAAATCGTTCATGGCACCAGTCGCTTCATATTCATGTCAACCGCTATTGTAGCAGCTCGCGCTGTGAATTCGACCCATTATCATCAGCCAATCATGGGACTCTTTTATCAGATCAATTTTCATATGATCCGCTGTGATCGGTGATTACTTTGCAATTGATTCACGGTATTATAAATTGTATCTGATATCATCGTATTTTGAACATGGACAGCAGGAATTATGTTTATTATTATTATTATTAATTGTTTTACTTTTATTTAAGTTCCATGGATCAAATGTAGTGTAGTGAAAGTTTCAAAAAACATTGCCATAAAAACTTTATGCGTGTAACGTTATTATTTTGCATGCCAACCATGTACCTACATAATTGAAGACTTACCTATTTGCGGAACATCGTAGGGTCGTCCGGAACGTGCCGCACGCAACATCATTTGGCTCGCCATTTCCGACGGTAGGCGAAGGGCTCGCTTATTGTTTCTAGCGCGCCGGCGTTCCTTGTGGAGTGCGGGCGGTTGCTGATGTGGCGCGTAGGCTCGTTCCGTGTCCGTCTGAGCTGTGTCGGGTTCGAAGAGTTGTTGCAGCGGTCGCGAGCGCAGTTGAACCTCGCGGCCGCCGCGCCACTCGGCGGGGAAGCGGCGCGGCGCAGGCTCGGCGGGGAAGCGGCGCGGCGCCGGCTCGGCGGCGGAGCGCAGCGCCAGCGCCGCGAGCACCGTCGTCACGCAGCACACGCGCATGCTCGCCGCCCGCGCCCCCCACCACAATCGCATCCCCTCCTACTAAGTACACAGCACGAGGTGAACACCCACCGGGCGCATGCCCGACCACATTATTTAACCGCCACCAGATAAAACCTTTTCCTCTTCCGACTCAGCTCAATTGTTCATTTAATTGATTTAATTTGAAACGTTTTCGTTGCAGGACAGTTCGGTAATAAATCTGAAACAAAGAGACAACAAAATTAATAAAGATTTGTAAATACCCAATGACTTGGTTAATTTATTCATCTTTACTGAAAGGAAGAAGAATAATTCTTAGATATAAAGCTGTAAACGAAAGTCTTTTGCTTAGGTGGTAGATTTTTTTTTACTATTTTTGAGAGTTAAATCTGTCAGATTTGTTCGTAAACGGATTTCAGCAATTTATAAACGCCATGAATATCTATTAGATGCCCAGTATGTAGAGAATACCTAACTTTAGATTTTTCCTGGAAACGTGCAAACTTTTACAATAAAAACAAATTAGCTGTGGTTAAGTGCCAGCGTTCGCCACTACCTTTTATCTTGACTTTTAGATTCAAAGTTTGTACTTTATCTTATTTGTTGCTTAGACAAACTACTACCAGTAGCAATCCATAACTAAAACAAATAGTGTCACCTTAATAGGTCTAGCTCAACTTTGAGACTACCCAAAATAATCTTTCTATAGTGCTTTTCTTAGAAGAGAGTTCAATTTTCTACTATTTACGTAGGCCCTTTTACGACAGCATTTTGTTTATTACACTTTTTTCAGACACATATAGGTAGATGAGGAGGTATAAGGAAAATAAGACAGACATATATTCCTCATATGGCGTTGATGTAGTGTACATTACTAGAATGGTTTAGTTAGACATTGCCCCCAAAAAATAGAAATAGATTTCGACAATAGCGTCCCCTACAGGTATTCTACCTTTCTAGCTGGAAACATTAACAAAATTATGTTGAAATCATTTCAGAAGGTTTGAATGTCTACTTTTCAGATGTAATCGTATGTGTTTTACATGTTAGGATTAATGAACTCGAGCAATAATGACATTAATTAATCTCTTTGTCAGAATTCGAAGTTGGAACTGAATTGAAACCGAAAACCGAAAAGAATACTCAATATCAATAAAAATTCTTTATGCATCAAGATGTCGCGATAAAACGTGACAAATGCAATATTTTGAATTAGGTAGATATATATGTAAATATGGTTTAAATAGAAAATGATTGTAAAATCGGACTGCAAAAGTCATAGTATGCGCTGGCCCTAAAAGTAATCTGCAGCGAAGCGTTAAGTAATAACTGAATGCTTTAGTTAAAGTTATACTTTTGCACGATTATTATCAGTACCAAGTTATAATACAAACGCTTCGGGTAAAGAAAAAGTTTCATCAAATTTATGAGTAAGCTTAGAACCTCTGCAACCAACTCAAGGATTTCTTTTATCTTGTATTATGTTTCTTCTTTCATATTACGATTTATGTTTATTTGAGCTATTACCGTGATATTACTATTAAGTGGTTGTCTTGGAAGCAATTAATTATTTTCACAAGCTTTTATTTAACTTGCCTTGTTAATTATTAGGTAGGTATGTGCGAGTCAAATTTAGTAACCCCAAAAATTAAGCTTTTCTACGTTTGTTCTGTTAATATGTTAGATTAGCTTAGAATCGTCATTCTAAATGGAATATGACGTACCTATATGATGTCGTCCTCAACGTGTCCGATGACGGCGATCCTCGCTTGCTGCACGAGCATGTGTTCGAAGATGGCTTGCAAAACCAAATTTACTAATGAATACCTACTTTATTAGATTGAGCATAACTGAGTTGATCGGAGTTGTTATAATTATGTATAAACATGTGTGATTCTTTGCTGTGTTTTTCTTATCCGACAAAAGACGACCAAGATTACTAACGAAATACTTTGAGAATACCTATACTAAATATATCAATTTTATATTTCATAACATTTTCTGTAGGTATTATACAGTTATTCTGTATATATACAAAATTATTACCCATAGGTAGGTAATTGATTGATTTCTCATAATGGCTTTAAAGATAACGTTAATATTTTTTATTTGGTGTGCTCTGTTATACGCGTGATTTCCATATATTAGGCCTTAAGAATTATTTATAGTAGCTACTGTTGTAGTATAGAAGCAAGGATCGTTGATCATCTTAAACCTGTGTACAAACGCTGTGTTCGATTCCCAAATGAACTGGGGATATTGAGGTACATTTTCTTTCAAACCAATTTAGTAAATAAGCCGTTGAATATTTAATTCACATAGTTATTACAATGATGTATTACAAGAGGACTTCGAATTAACAAAGATGTTGTGCAATTTACATTTAGGAAAAACATCAATCCATCAGCTTTTATTAGCAGTTCTCAGAAATTTTGGCAAATGATCCAGCTGTTTCCATTTAAATACATCTGTTCAAGATTAAATCGTGAAGATTGAGTAATTACTCTCTAAATTAATGAAGAGTACTACCTTCAACATCTTAGTACCATCTATAAATAAAATCGCTTAAAGTTTTCAGTGTGTATGATATCCAAAAAGCATACCTATTTGAAACTCAATATTTTAGGTAAGTACACACAGTTAAAATTAATAAACTAAAAGTTATTTCACTAGGTTTTTTATAAGTTTGTATCAATAATGAACATTTGATACTGTCTGTCTGTTTAGCTGAGCTCATCTTCTAAACAGCTGGACCGATTTTAAAGGGACCTTCACTGGCAGATAGCTGAAGGTCTAAGCCGTAAAATAAGCCTTTACTTTAATTTAAATAAAAAACCTTTTAATTTAATAATAAACCTTTAATTTTCGAAAAATCTGTTAGCGCGCGCTCCACATGCATGCGCGCGCTGTTGCGGGAGCGCGGGATGACATTAATGTTTAAATATGACATGTGTTCTGTTTTACTTTTTAAACGCGAGTGAAACTGCGTGGATCAGCTAGTGCCCAACATAATTCTTTGATACACAGTAATGTGTATTTTTAAATACCTATATACTTGGACTAACAAATAATAGACGAAAGTTTAATTTAAAATACATTATTTTTTACGTTAAAGCCGAGGCAAGGATTTCATTACGGTTGCCGGTATTGCATTTTCATGCAATATAACATGATTACCTAGAACAGCACCGACACGTCTTCTTTATAACGAGGATAAAGTATCGTCTCCAAACGGCTTGCTCAAAGTAGAATAAATTTGCCGTATGAAATGAAGTTTGATGCTAGACGTTTTTTTCTCTAAAGTAGCTTATCTTGTCGATTTATTTTAAAGCTCTTAAATTAATTCAATAAGAGATGGTAGGTCTGAGTTAAAAATACGTCAACAAAAGCACGTCTACAAAGTATAATGTGCTGAATCATTAGTTACATGGAAAAGAGAGGTTCTATTATGTAAAAATACAATAGTAGATATAAAAATATTTCATAGTCATGTATGTGTAATTAAATAATATTCATAACGAATTTTTGAGTAAGTAAACAATTTTTATGTAATACATTTCATGTGTTTATTTCATTCCTGACAATTTGCATTAGTAGATAATTCTTTATTATTTGAATACAATTATACAACTAAAACTTGTTAAAGATTATTTACTATTATTATTGTATTTATTTATAAACTATAATGCTTATTATACATTATATCAAATGTTATTATAATTCTTGAAACTAAATCAATTCGCAGCGCTCTCGCAGTTTTCCAGGAATTCGATGCCCATAATAAAATTATTATGTTGAGTATATTAAATCATCTGTTGTTTATTAATTTCTTCAGTAATTGAAATATTTAACTATGAAAATGAGTTAATAGATGTGAAATTACAGAATTGACAATTTGACACAGTAATTTATTTACGCGGTATAATTCATTACCTACCTACCGCTGTGTGGTTACAGATGTGAGAGCGAATTGAACATAATATTAGTTTAATCTAAAAATTGCCTATTGTAGAGAGAAAATTAAACTAGGATCTTTAATTTAAAATACTGCGAAGTTTATTAAGACATCAAAAATCTTAATCCCAGTTAAAATGGTTAAGTCTTAAGCTTAACTTCTAAGGTTAAGATCTTTAAGCGATACATTGAGTTAAAAGGGCCGAAACCTGTGGCGTGCTATCGGCATGGCTATATTTATATTCGGGTGGTGCGGTGGGCCGTTGACGTCATCTCGCAGGGCGCGGGTGGCGGCGCGGGGGTCGCCGGCGCGCCCTCTGATACGCACTTGCAAATTCGCACCTCCATGAATGGAGGAATTAAATTATCCCCAGACTTGAGCTGAATGTATTTGAACCTGACCTGAACGCTAAAGTACCCCACTGGAACATACGGTATCTACATACGTATGTTATCTTTGCTATTGATTTGCGCTTCAAACGTAAACCCTTCTTAAATAAATTGTAGTTAATTTATTATCATTATGTACAAAGAATATAAAGACAAATAAATTATACTAGCTATTTATAAAAGCAGCCTACAATAATCATTAAAGTAGATAGTTATAGTTTGTTACCGCACGTAGTCTCTAAGTTTTTGTTACGTAATGTTCCTTGTTAGTTTAGAAGGGTTAGAAGTTAGCGTTGAATATATTGAAACATGATGATAGTAAAAGGGTAGTGCCCTTTTGGGTATAATTATGTTTAATGTGGTATTCTATTCAGAACTGACCATATCTTAGCATATCTATTTGTACGTCTAACTCTAGGGTAAGATAGTCAGAAAACTAGATTATTTGGATAATAAAATACTACTACTTGTTATATAGTCAAATGAAATGTGTCTGTTTGTTTTAGATCATAATAACTTTAAAATAAACTTACTCAAAAGCTATTTTACATTGCTAGTTCGACTTTACCCAAAGTATAAAAGGCTGTATTTTTCATAACTAAAAGCAATCTATAGGCTGTACATTGTAAATTGAGCGCCTTCTTGATCCCCAAGTAATATACATATTATGATATTTTATCCATCAAAAAAGGTCTTATTAAATTAGTTATTATTAATTAGTCAATTAGTGTATAGAAATTAGTTAACAACAGTGTTAATGTTGGCAATACCTCGAAAGAAGTCGCGGCCAATAGCTAGTTCTTAGTAAAATTAGTAGCAAGTCGCTTAGTTATTTATAAGTAGTCTCTATATACAAATTGTATAGAAGCGTAAATATAGCGTCCGATAGCTCTTTGTCATTAAAATTAGATTAAGGGTAGTAACGCGAAGGAATTTCTATTCAATAGGTATTAGGTAGTCAAATGTGTATAAATAATTCTGTTTTTATCCAATAACAAAAATAATCTATATCTTACTTTATGTCATGATCGTCTAAAACATTTTTATATTAATAATACTTATTTTTTTATATAAAAATTATGTATAATAATATCGTCCTTTTATTTTAATTAATTGTGTCAATAAATTATTCATAGATGGCGTTTGTTATTAATGGTTGGCCAACTTTAAAATATACCTACCTATTTCATTTCTGCTTTAGGACAACGATTTATCAATGAGTCTATATTTAAAAAAAGAAAGACATTAAATATTTATAGTAGGTATTTTATGTAGCTTATGAAATTTAAATGCAATATAAGGAATGTAACATGCTTGTACACTCGAGAAACTTGTATTTATACCTATTCTTGTTATTTTATTACTGGTAAAGACTGCGACGATTTAATCCAAAATGATACAGAATATTCTTACGTCAGTTACAGATTCAAAGACAGTGGTTTACCACATGGACTGGACTGTTCAAAATCTGTATTAATATACATAGCTGCACAAGCGTAAATTTAAAATGAAATTCACACGTGAATATGGTAATTCACACCGAAACCACACAACAGATGCGTAGACTGATGCAAATGGTTATGGAAATGCATAGTTTTATTTACACGGGCCATATTTTGTCATCTAAATCAACAGTTTGGACTATATCAATGAACTATTAAAAGTGATATAGCCTCTTGTGGTTCCACTCTGAGGGCACCACCGCCACACCTATTTCTGCCTTATAACAGCAGTGACCAGCTCTGCTGTGTTCTAGCGTGATGGGTGAGGTTAGGGAGACATACTTTTCTGAGACGTTCCAGCTTATCAGTCCTCAGGGGTGCAACGTGTCTGTGGCTGACCTCAGTTAGGACAGTGATCTTATCTGGGTTTAATTAAGATGTCCATGGGCGGTAGTGGCCACTTACCATCAAGCTTGCTCGTTTGCTAATTCTGTCATATATAAAAAAACTAACAACTAAATAACAAAAAACTAACATAAAAACGACGCCGCTCATAAATTTAGTTGCAAAGACACATTTTTGTAGATATTATAACAGAATTAAGGAACAAATATAAAAAGATGTACTGACGTTTTATTAAAGTTGTGTTGTCGTTGTACGTGTGAATAGGCACTAACACATCTACATACGTACGTGTGGCCAGATAATTTTATAATCGAATACTTTATTTATAGTTCTACAAATATTCCATTAATTGTTATTTAAAGTACTTAACCGTTAAAATTCTCACATACCTGTACATCATAAAAGGGAGTAGAAATTGTAGGTTTTCTCTAGATTAGAGGACATTGTATGCGTAGTGGCTCGATTAAACGGTGAGTCGCGTGCCACTAGTAATTGAATGAAAACTACTATCGGTAGATTATTCTAGTGACACGGAACACGACGATCGTACAGTGTAAAAGCACTGAATGATATTGGTCACACAATTACTAGTAATTTTATACGATACACTATTTTTGGGTTACAGTGTATCTTTCCACTTAACAGTAATTTTTCAACCATCAACTAATAAACAACTACAAATTATTCATGAGCAATGATAGCCTATTGTTTTGAAATTCAGCCTCAATCAGGAGGTTTGTGCTTCGAATTACAGGGTTTTCTGTTATTTTTAAGACGGAGATAATTGACCATGCTTGATCTTATTTGTAACGATTACCTTATACTTTTAAAGGCGATTCACGCCCAGCATTGGGATGGTACGAACGACAACTAATTATTTAACTTTAGGATGGGCATACTTTATATCGAACATATCTACGGCCATTAGAATGCAAGTAAGCAATGGTGATAAGGGAGACTGCAGCTAATAGTATTATTAGTCTACGGGGAAATGGGTCAACATCTGGAATGAAAATTAAATAATTCAATTTAGTTGTTCAGCATGTGGCATTTATTTATTAAGAGTTATATAAAGCTATTTTTAATTAATTTATTTAAACGTACATAGTACATACATACTTTGAATTTGATTACAATCATTATTGAAAGTTTAATTTAATGTATAGAGAATATAAAGATGATATGCTTTGTATTTGTTATTGCTTTTTTAATTCCAATCATTTTCATTCTTTTTCGCACATTCATGTTTGAATTTATTGAAAAAGTCTGTAAGTGATCTATCGTCTTCAACAACATTGTTTAGTTATATTAATCACTACTAAATCGGTAAATTTACTAATTGCTTAAGTGATAATGGCCAATGGGCAGTCATCCCAAACCAAATAAAAAATAATAAAGTTATTGAAGTGATTTGTCTTTACTTATTTATATATAGACGATAGATACATTTAAATGGCTTTTCTATAAGTGGTGTGTCCTTAACGCAATAGTTATTTATAAGTAAGGTCATGGTTGGTCTATAATTATAATGATACTATCCTCGGAAACGTTCACATAAGCCTATTAAAGTCAAAATAGCTATACAATATGTCGCGACGTTGTGAATTTAAATGATGTGACGAGCTATGCCAGCATCGCCTTCATTATGCTTGCAACCCACTTGGCTCCAAACTTTCGTTTCATGCAAATCTTTAAGAAAGTGACTTACGCTTGCAACTTTTGCTTATATCCTTCCCATATTTATGACTCGCTTTGGATCTCACTACGTAATACCAAAACATCGAACTAAATTCAAAATAATTGGCCAAGTGTGATCCGAATTCGTATACTGTGGGTTACGTACCACAAAATTTTTAATTTTAGGATTTTTATCCAAACCCTATGAAAGTACATGTATTTTAAAAACATTGTCTTATTTATTACGGTTCGATAGGTAAACCGAAAAGCACCGGTTTTTTCATCCCAAGCTAAAAATATCCTTGATTTGTTTTCCCCAAATTCGTACTAAAAAGTGGCTTTAAAGTGTCATTAACTTTTATAAGTGTAGGTACTCGTTTTGTTCACTCACTATTTGACAGGATATCTACCTTTATGATTTCTTCTTTTTTTTAAAGTTAACTGGCTTCTTATGACGGTTCAAAGGATCCAACCGTTTAAAGGTGTGCCAGGCGGAAGTACGAAATAGGCTTAGAAATCAGGATCCTTTTTGTACTGGACCATAAAAGCGGTTCCACATCCACTTCTTGTATAGCAATTAGCGAAAAGTTCTTTTTTTCTATATTATAATATAATGCAAAATTTGCTATTATTAACTTTATATTTTATTGAACATTACGTTTACATAAGGTGTATCTAACAACAAATATAAATTTTAATATCAAGCATTTACGTCTGCTTAAAAATAAAATGAAAGTTAATTAAATAAGTCGTTATTATTAACACAATAATTTTGAACCAGACACAAAGCGTAAAAAATAAAGTTTATTATGGCAATAGAAAACATTTCTGAGAACTACGGCTGAATCTAATTATAGGGTTAATTAACTGTAGACAGAAACAATTAGTTTCAAAAGTAAGTATGAAAGATTGTCCGTAATCATGCCTTCCGTAAGGGGTTGTATTCCACGGTTAAGGAAGCAATTAAGCTTAGCCTTTGTTGGTTTTTCTGCATTGCATGAGTGAACCGAGCTGTCGGCTAGTTATGTAAATAATGCTATGAGGGGCGAATTCCGAGCGTAGCCCGTAGCCAGCGTAGCGCGTAGCCAGCGCGGCGCGTAGAACGACGTAGACATTATGCCGCTAACCTAATTGGCTACAATTCCTATGAATAATATAAATTTTGAGGAATAATAGGTAAGGACAAAAATATTGGATATAAAAGATAAATTAAAACCAAAAGATAATTTAGGTGATACCATAAGTTAAAAATTTATTAGCGACGGTTACGAGCAATTAGTGACGTGACCGAGATTATCTTTACTGTTCATGTATACTTTATTAAAAAGTAATTTATTACACAGGAAAAAAGTTATGTGTGAGCATTCACAACATGAGGAGAGTCGCTAATACATCACTTAGAGTAAGTGCTCTTTTTACTCCTTTTTTGATGTGCCTCAATTAGGTACTGCCGCATTTCATAGCGTTCCGAGAATATATAAAGAGGAAATGCATTCAATATTTTTGAGACATTCGATAAAAAGAAACGCATAAATCGAAACGTGAAAGACTGAAGAGTTTTCAGTTAATCTAGATGATAGCTTAAGCCCAGCGTCATGGTTTTTTTTATGTTTTGATGGCTGATGGTGAGGGTAGCTTCACGGTTTTATTATATCATACGGTCTTCGCCAAAAAGATTGGTGTTACTTTTATACAATGTACATATATGTAGTTATTTATATGTTAAGGTTTTTTGGGTTTTACTATTAGAAATTAGTCGTTCGGATCAGGACGCCTTTAAAAAAGGCCATTTAGACCTACATTTATACTATACTACAACTACTTTACTTTCCGTCAATAGTTGTTAATAAAGACTAATTAAATTAATGTAAAATGTTAATTTTATCGAATCGTTCAGCATTAATTTATAGTAACTTCATGCTCTTTAATTATTTTTCATTAAAACCTTACCTGGCTGTATTTCAATTATTGTATGTATTTTCAATTAAATATAATTGATGAATATGTTGTTATCGCATACGGTCAACACAATTGCCAATTATTTCTTTATGATATTCTGATACAGTATAATTAAATGTTCGTATTATAAAAATGCAATCATGTATTGCCAATAGAAAGCAATTATTTGTCGTGTCATTATGGTCATTTTTATTTTAGAATAATGATAATTAATTTGACGTTTTTTTTCGAAATATTTTATGTTTCACCTCAATATATGGATTTATTAAGTTAAATTTAAAACCTGTTTTATAAGCTCAAAATATGATAATTAAAAACACATTAAATAAAATTACAAATGTAAACTTAGTCTTAAAATTACCCTTAATGATATAATCTTGTTAAGCTTATTTAATTGTGTAAGTATAAAGTTTTAATAGTTTATGGATCTAGCATTTAAAGATAGATACGTAGATAGTAGATAGATATTCGTTATTTTAGATTAGTTTCGAATGTTAAACTTTGACATTTATGTTGTTTGTGAACCTTGAGTGATTTGGAATTTAATTACCATTAGAGAGGCAAGTGTATCGAAGGATTTGAAAGAGCCGAGCGACTGGATTAGGGATGCGAGATATCATTCATTTTAGTGAATTTAACAAAAGTAATTATAAAATATAAAAACTAAATTAATGACTATAAAAATTCGCTTTACTTCATTGGACTGACTACTTTGGCTAGACTTTTCAATTTATTGTCAGACATATACGATGTTTTACTGAAAAAAATACACTGGTAAATGCTATGTAATTTATTGAAAATCGTGTGCACACAATATACTATAAGTTTGTAATGGACGTTAGGAAATGCCTATTTACTTGTATACTTACAAGAACAGAAGGACTAAAAATCTCTATAATAATCTAAATACATATTTAACTATCTTCGCTATGTGTCCCGCCCTTAACTACCTCCACACATTTTTATTCGAGACAAAATGCACGAAAAGTTCAGTTTGTACATAATGTTTCTAAACAAATGTGCTACATACTATTTCGGTGGAATCTTAGTACCTCACACATAATCACCTCATAGTGATAGCCTAATGGTTGAAACTTGGCCTCTCAATCGAGGGGTCCGAGGTTCAAACCCCGGGCACGCACCTC
>DWMA01000251.1:0-12626 GCA_018252035.1 Urbanus sp. 3 SS-2014
CCGGACCGCTAATCCGAGGGTCCTGGGTTCGATTCCCAGCGAGGCGGAAATATGAATGATGAGTTTAAATTTCCGTTATTGGTCTGGGTGTGTGTCCTGTGTGTGTGTCTGGTTGTTTTGTGTGTTGTGCATGGCACCCACGACACTGGAGAAAATCCTACTGTGGGGCTATGAGTGTGAAGCGTTATTTATTTATACTTATAAACTTACCAATATTATTAGGCCTGCTGAGCGGTAGGTGTTGTTGCGGCAGGCTGCCGATGGGCGCGGGCGTGTCGGGGATCTCGCTGAAGTGCAGGAAGGCCTCGCCCACGAACGTGTTGCTCACGCTGAACATGTCCTTGTCCTTCACCACCAGGTGCATGATGCCGTCGGGCACTCGCCGCTGCTCTGCTGTTAGTGGACTGTGGAATAAAACAGTAGTTGATATAATATTGAGTTTTCATTATATAATATGATAGTGATATAATATGCAAGCACTGATATGAAGAATGGTTATGAGTATCTATGATCACAGAAAAAACTTTTGCAGTCCATGATCTAGACCGGAAAATAGTTAAACATAAGCGTACAAGAATGGAAAGCCTACATGTTATATAATAAAATCCATTGACAAAAAAAAAACTTTTTATAAGTGAAATTACCTATTATTAATTATAAAAAAAACCTAAAATTAATAAAACTAATTTTATTATAATGAATGTAAACAATAAAACAATAACAGAATAAGTATAAAACAATATTGTCAAGTTTCACAAACTTAAATAGGATAGGTATTAATCAATCAATTTGCTAAGGTTAGTATGTAAGTGCTACATTTTTGGCCTGAAGTTTTAAACAAATTGTTTAAAAATATGTATGCTTACATTAAAAACATTTCGTCATATAACGGGAAGAGATTTTTGCTATGTGTCTGTGTTTTTGGCTTCACCACGTTCGCAAATGTATCTTCTGGCAATAATGCCACACGCACGTATGAATCACATAAACCTGAAAATTTTATAAAAAATAATATTAAAGCAAGTTACATTTAAAAGCTTCATTATCTTAAATTTATAAATAAATAATACAAATATTAGGACTACATTATTGTTAATTAAATATATTGCGTTCAAAATAATATCTATCTGCCGAAACTTGCGAAGCGGCAAAAGCACTACCTACCTACTTTTTCTCTAAACGCTTCGAATTTTACCAATAGACTAAAAAATACCACATATTACGCTAACATAAAAAGGCACATTAATCGCAGATCTGCAGATGATTCAATTTACATATCTTACTTAATACAAGTTTCATAAAAAAGATAACAGCATTATACACACCGTTCGAATCCGCAGGCGTAAGATTTCTCGCATTCATTATTTCCACCTTAATGTTATCATCAATGAACTGCGCTCTGACTGTGAGGACGCCCATCTTCGGCTCGGTCACCGACTGTTGTTCCTGCCACCGCTCCAAATGGTACTGATGTATCAGCTCTCTCGTCTCCATACCATGGAGCTTCAGTAGATACTCCACTTGCTTCAAGGTTTCTGAAGAGTAAACCTCCTTGTTGTCTTGTCTGAATGATCTCACCATTATCTTCAAGCATTCTCGAAGGTTCGAGAAGAAGGCAGGTGGCCTACGTTTCTGTAATTAATGCAATTGAAATTTAAAAGGCTGCAAAGTTGTGCAAATTATATTGTTTAAATATATTTATAGGTATACAAGATCCCATCACCAAACATTTAAATATACTGTTTAATCACAATAAGGCACATATAATCATGATGTATGATTATTATTATGAAATAAAGTTCATTATTATACAAATCGGTATGATATTAATGAAATTGTATATCATTAAAATTATTAATGCAAAAAAAGTTAATTGATTCGATAATAACAAGGTCAATCACATCATTGAGATATTACGATCTGTTTTGATGTAATCAGTCATGCAAAATTACTAACACACACAATTGGTCAAAATATATTTCACACAATGAAACAATGACTAAATATGACTTGTTAAAATGCTACCATGCAGTGCTTATAATATAAATAACATATTAATTTTAAATGCATGATATATATTAAAGATATAGATATAAACATAATTATATTCCTTATTGTATAATATTCCTAAGAGCTTTTTTACTCGGCGTCTTTTAAAAAACTTAATAACATCTAGGATCAGACAATAAGCAGAATAAATACAATTTATGCAGCGAAATTCGTCATTATCACCATCATTCATAATTGGAAAAGCTGGTCACAAACACATCTAGCTAAAAATTCTATATAGCATGAACTCTGTGAATTGAGGAATATAAATTTTATAACGACATGTTACTAGATTTAGTTTTATTTTATGTAAATGTTAAAATATTTATCAACAAGTATATAAATTGAAATTATGACCTAAAGTAATTCCCTGTGGAACCCCATTGTATTTATCACACCGACAACATTATGTTTCAAATAACAATTAATAAACAATTTTAGTGTCCCAGATTTTAAATCAAATCAGTAGGGAGTAAAGGCTTAAAATAAATATTTTGTTCTATAATAAAGAACTAAAGGACAAATTCAGTATTAAACGCTAAGGATGGAACTTTCCGATAAACATGCGACCAGTCATTTAAACAGAGAACTTATGATTATGAAGCATTACATGCATATGTGGATGTAACATATCTATAATATTTTCACGGATCATCCGTCCTTAATTTACAGGGCCAATGTATCTGACGAACAATAAAATTCTATGTCCAATGATACACAACAAATAGTTCGTTCGATACAAAACAGACACAGAGCGCATGCTACGTCGAACAGGCTAGGGGGCACTATTCACTATACATTGACAGTACATAAACAAGGTGCCATATATTTCAGAGTTTACCGAGTCTAATTGGGCGACGGCTGATTTGCTCAAGCGTCTGGGGTCGATATAGCGTGTAATCTTTGCCTTTCGGTGCTATCAAACAATAACAACATATTATAAACATGTTCTTAATTACAATGCTGTAAAACAAATGAACATTTCGCCACAAGGACTAAAATATAACTGAAAATATATAAACGTAAATAATAAGTGCAGGTGTACTATTAAGGAAACTGCATTAGCGTGCCATATATCTGCAATATTTACCCGCTTTAACACTTTGGGGGATACTTTGTTTTTGCCAAAGAATCTACGCCTAATCAAGCGGAAACGGGAGACAAGGTTTTCTTTCTACAAATTGAAGATCATATATTGGGTTAGTGTAAAAATACGATTCTGCTAGTTACTGTAATTAATTAATAAAATACAATAGACGTTACAGTGTGGAAATCATTCTTATAAATTTTTAATATAAGGGATATAAGTTACTTTTAAGAATATAAGTTACTTTTTTTACTACAAACTCTACAAACCACGAATAGACCATTATATTGGCTCTTGATTTAACATTTATTTCCTCACTGAACTTCCATAAAAAGTAATACAAATTAGTAAATATATTTTAAAAAACACTATGAGATGAAATATTAAGAGTAGTTATACTATATTTTACAGCGGTTAGCTAACACAGCGACAGAGTTAGATTCATTTTCCAGTTTTCACTTACCTCTAAGTTAGCTTGTATCAATTCATACAGCACTTCTCCTAGCTGTTCCCATACAATTTCTAGGGTCCTAGAGAAGTTTTCGTTGTTCAAGTGTTGATACAATGTATCGAGATTAGCTTCCAAGTACCTCATGACTCGGTCCATACTCGAACAATCTTGGTGAAGTAACTCCGCGCCTTCTATAAGAAAACGCGTTACCGAAGGCATCATCTGGAAAATGTTTAGAATTACATTACTTATTTATTTTATTAATATCGATGAGTACATATTTGAAATCAATTTAATTGGAGCGAATAAAATAGTGGCTATGATAAATAAATTGTTTATTTGTGAAAGTGTTTACAAACCTTTTTTATCATAACCTCTAATAAATCCACTATCTTGTTTCGGACAGTGTCTATTGCATTTGCGATAACATTTTGTAGCGTTTCTTTACATCTGCAAAAACAATTCACATATTATTAATGGGTATGTGCGTACATCGTCGTTATGTTTTAAATCATATATTAAGTATTTTTATTTCGGAGACCTTCACATGTTAAATCAGTACGGATTAAATCTTCCAGAAGGAAATACCAAAAACATAAAACAACATAAAAAACAACACAAAAACAACATAAATAGCAACATAAAAAAGCGATTTAAAAAAACGTGCAAATAGCCTAACTCCATAAAACATAAATTGAAGGCAAAATTACCTCTGAGCCTCCAAAGGCGATCGAGTTTCACACATCTTCTGTATTATTTCGTCCATACCCAGTTCTTGCACGAACGGTTGTAAGCTTTGCCGCATGTAATCTATGTTGTTGATGGCAACACACCACTCAGTGGTCACCTCAAACCGTTCTTCGAACACGGTGGTCACTGACCCCACGTTCTCCACTCGACTTGCCATCTTGTCGGAATAGAAGACGCAACACCGACAAATGTCCTGAAAACATGATTAAGTATTCTATTAGACCTTTGCTTTCTTTAAAGTGACGATGATGTGAAAATAATAGAAAACTCCAAAAACTCAAGTTACTGGTAAAAAAAAATCATTGGGTGACTTAATTACTGAGTGAAAATATTAATTTATACTTCGGATAAAACATATCCTAAATTCAACATAATACTGCTGAGACTAGATTCACTTTTTTTTCATATAGATGGATTTATGTTTTCTAGAATCAATAATAGGCAACTATTTTCAGGAATAGAATGTATCCCTACAAAAAGAGAGCCAGTAAAGTTATAATAAAAAACATACTCACATCAATAATTTTAGCCACAAAAGTGTAACAGCCTTCCACATCGGGCCATGCAAGTTGCTGCCAGAATATCTTTATCTGGTGGAATATTGCTAACGTATCAACACCCGAGCTACTGTACTTAACATTAGTATCTTCAGGAAGTAAATTATCTAGGTCTACAGCTTTCTCGATACGAGTTAGAGCTTTATACGCAGCAATGTCTAGCCACTGTGCTACCCCGCCAAAGAACCAAGAATGAAACTTCGATATGGCGTACGAACTCCACTCTGTTTCGTTTAGACCTTGTCCTAACCTGAAATAAAATATAAATTGATAACTACTCCTGTATTTGGATACTTTTTATCAATCAACTTCTTATGTCTGTCATGTCTAAAAATTACTGATACGATTTGAAAACTTTAATAATGAAAATTAAAAATAAAACAACAATCTTTAATATTCTTTGCAAAAATCTAAAATATAAAGTTGAGTTACTAAAAAAAACTAATAATGAAAAAGAACAATTTTCAATCTTAATAATCAAAAACCAACATGCACGAGTTTCCTAAATAAATCTAAAATCATACTTACGTTAAAAACCTCTGCAACGCCAAATACAACTCGAACAGTGTGGTTCCCATTGCCAACGGTTCAGAACCGACCTGGGGTGCACCCAACCCAGTTCCTCCGTTGAGACCACCCGCCAAATACACGGTATTAGTTGACCCTTCGTCGTATTGCAACCTCTTCAAACTCTTGCACACTTGTATGACTTCTGGTTCCACTAGTGATGCTATTTTACTCTCATACAAACCATACAACGCTTTGGAATAAGTAAAGCCCATCACTCTGTAAAGAAAAATAATTTTCTTCAATTATTGTTAAAGATACGCGAACGAAACGTGTCGCACGCCACATCATGTGCGTTTTCATGGTCACCTTTAAAAATGTTATTTTGTAATTTGTATCAATTTACTGCGTCCCAAAACATGACCAATTTAGACAGCATTGACGTTCTTCTTTTAACACGTAGCCAACCTACTTAAAATTAATTTTACATACGACTTTTTTGCCATAACACTGTTAAGAGTAAGTTAAGCTCAAATATTCTCAAACATCCAATATAATGTATACAAGGCATAAAAGATATCAATTTCGAAACTTACTCAACAAAAACCCTGTCGAAGTACTCGATTGCTCTCTGGAGATCGGAGCGCACCAACTGTATAACCCTAATCAGATTCTGCAGCCTTATCTCCTCGGACTTATCTTGGCATTGGTTATTATCCAAGATGTGCACGAACCAATCTGAAGCCCCTTGAATTGCGGCTTGATTCAGAACCTCATGGATTGTTAACTTTGCTCCATCATCGTTTTCTCTTAACCAGCCATATAGATTAGCAGGAAACAAATCTATGAAGTCAGGGACATCCAAAACCGATAATCCGTAAAGGATTCTAAGCACCTCCCTCAGGGTTTTCATTACGGTTTTGTCCCCGGCAGTCTTTTTTCTCAATTTTCGGACGTGACCGAAGCAAGTTGGGAGCAGTTTCTTAGCGCCATCCCAGAAGAGCTTTACGTCTTCTTCATTTATCAATCCTAGAAAAAGAAATATTTTTTTTGTAAACATAAGTAGTTTCTTCAATTATTACTTTCTGTACTTCGTTCCTCCATTTCAATCGATATGGTTACCGTAAAGATGGGGGAGTCGGATTAATAACCATGTATCAACCCGATTTTCAATCTGATCAGGTTATGGCTGCATTTAATTCCTCTTTAAAAATAGGACAATCTTATGAATTAGGAGGGTAGGCGATCTCATTAAGCAGTGTGTTGTAGAGGTGATCAGCGGTGACGGCACAAAACACGATCCACTGTCCTATTCCTAAAGATACTAAACAAGACTTATCAGACTGTAACGGCTTGGCGATCTTATCAAGCAGAGTATTGAAGAGAGCGAAGCTGAGCGGATGGTCGGCGGTGACGGCGCAGAACACGATCCACTGCGCGAGTTGGTTATCAAACTTATCCCTAAAGAAAAGAAATAAAACTTACCAGACTGTAACGGCTTGGCGATCTTATCAAGCAGAGTATTGAAGAGAGCGGAGCTGAGCGGATGGTCGGCGGTGACGGCGCAGAACACGATCCACTGCGCGAGATTGTTTTCGACCATATCTCTAAAGATACTAAACAAGACTCACCAGACTGTAACGGCTTGGCGATCTTATCAAGCAGAGTATTGAAGAGTGCGAAGCTGAGCGGATGGTCAGCGGTGACGGCGCAGAACACGATCCACTGCGCGAGGTGGTTGTCGAGTTGGCTCAGGCCGCTCTGCGCCGCGTGCTGGGTGAGCACGGCCTCTGCTGGCGCGCTGAAGTTGCCGCACCACCAGTATGGGGCTACCTGGAATACATGAAGAAATATTGGAATTTCAAAAGATATTGAAAAATTCTTTGAAAAAAATTTTGAAATATTGAAATGAGGGATTATACGTTACTTTAAACCTCAATTGATAGTTTGAGTAAATCGTGTACCTACGAGTACTAATCTTGTGAGTGTCCACCGAGTGACGGTTAGATTTTTATTAAAACGTAATAACTTTAAGCCCTTTAAATTAGCAATTTTAAAAACTATAGGTATTGCAGCGATCGAACGCTACTGAATACCACTGAATGTGATACCTATATTAAGTAGGTATCAATTTAATGGCAGTAGGTATATATTTTTTTTATTAAATGTTAATAATCTAAACCCTATTGTTTCTCAATTTGCCAAAAAAACCTTAGCATCAAGTCCTACAACAAAATTTAAATTATTTAACTTTTACATCTACTCATAATTGACGATCATCTCATGCGTTTGGAATTTCCAGTTATAATAATAAACAAATAGACAGTTATCTTCTTATCAGTATAAAATAGGCATGTAAAATTTCCTACAGCGTGTTATTTTTATAAGTACCTTGGAACTTTCCAGTTCGTGCAACAACAGTATCCTCAACAAATGCCTGTGTTCTTGAGCGGCAACCTGCGAGTTCTTCTCGGAAGAGAAGTTCAATCGCACCTTCACCACTCCTTGGCGTCGCAACTTGCTCTTCTTGCTCAAATTAAACCACATTGTCATCCCGCCAGCAGGTATTGACTGAAATAATTGAAGACAATTTTATTGTTTTTATTGATTCATCAACTTCTAAATACCTTAAAATTATACATAATATCGATACTGTTAATTTTTTCAACAAATTATAAACATTGTATGATGGAACAAAACATTAATCTATTTCAAGAGATTTAAGCTCGACCATGCTTGCTAATATCTTTTATAGCTACAACTACATACAAATCATTTAATAACTACAATACAAGTAGGTATACATTAATGCAAATCCAACTATCGTTCAAACGCTATATAAAACGGAGGGTAAATACTGCTACGATAAGTAATTTGAGACACCTCTTCCCATAATCTCTTAATTTTTCGAAGATCATGAATTAGCAAACTTACCTTCAATGGTATATTTGATGTACCAATAAGCTCATTGTCATGTTTTCTAGTAGATGCCGTAATGGCAATTTCTTTCATTAACTTTCGAAGTCCTTTTACACCCTTTACTTCGAATATCTTCGTCATTTTTTCTTTTACTGTCTCCGCTGGATCGAAATCCCTGTGTTAAAAAATAATTATCACTTACATAAGCCAGATTAATTTCAAGATGTTATAATAAGATCCAAGTAAGTTAATAGGCAATTAAAATTCCCCAAGAATTTATGCAAATATGTATATTTGCGGTGAATACCCATGTTTACTCCTAGAGTTATATTTTCCATAAACATGAACTAATCTATGTTGGTATTGACCGCATTCTAAAATCCCCCAATGGGTTACGATTTTTCTATTAAAATTGCTATCACTACTGACTCACTTAATAAACATATTATGGAAAATGTTAATACAACAGGGGATTATAAAATGGCAGTGTACGTAAATATCAACTAATAAAACCACAATGTATTAAAATATTAATTATATTATTGCGATAGGACTTGTTCGTTCATTTTTAACTATAATTTTCTCCGTTATTACTACCATACAAGATACTTTATAATAAATGTACCTACCGATACATATTTAAAAATACTAACCATACTTCTAAACATAGTGAGTCTTCCTGAACATTTCCTGGAATCGGTCTGAAAATGTACAAACATTCATTAAAAACAACAATTTAGGTAATAAACCGTAAACGTTTTGCTAATTCGTTGTCAAGGTTGAACTAAAACACCACAAATTATGAGCGTAGCGAAAGACCAATGTACATTTACCTAATGCAATGTACAATTTTATGACTTCCAATAGTTCCAAATTCCAATACAGTAATTTTCACTGAACAGAAGATGACAATATTCAAAAGTAGGTATTCTAGCCGTAAAAATAATTGAACCAGGAATAGGTTCCTGGTTCAATTCTTTTTACGACTAGAATTTTATTTGAACTCTTAATTTTATTTGAACTCTTACTTGAAATTTAAAATTTTTAACAAATTTCATATCGCATGATTAAAATGCTGTACTTACAATGAAAAGTGTTCCTCCCATACAGGATTCAGTGTTCCAGATTTCACTGATGTGTTATACCTTTGCGACGAGTGGGACATCAGGTATATTGTAACAAATGGATCGCTCAGACCGTTTGGGTCTTTGGGTACTAAATCCTTTCCTTCCACCACTTCTACATTTAACATTAACTCTGGAGGCTCTTTGGCTTCTGCTCTTGTTAATAATTCTGTGTGTTTATCATTCGATATTTTGAATGCTTCTTGAACGTAAGACAGCATCGCTTGCTGCCCTACCTCGCATCCTACGTCACATCCGCCGACATTGTGAAGTATCTCATACAAAATCTCCAGGTATAGCTCATCAACCTGCAATTATTCATTGGATTATTTAAAGGAAAGGAAATGTCTTACAACATTGACATTGAGATGACTATATGAGTCACGTTGTTCATGTTTACTTGTTAATCCTAATTTGCATATGTCGTGTATATAAATAAAGAAATAAAATCCTCCGAAAACTGGTAGCATAAATTATATAAGGTAATCGAATGTAGAAAAGGTATCGGATAGAACACGATAGATTGTGTGTAGGTGTGAATGACGGGTCGACGCTCTAGACCTGGGCCAAGAAGTAGGAATCCAATGACAGCTGTAGTGTCGGTTAAGAACACGTAATTGTATTTTTATACAAACAATCACAGCAAAACCAATGAAATCGAAAATTATTCAGCACGAATATTTGTTTTGAAAGTCTCACGAATAGAATGTACAAGAGAGAAGATTATATTATCTTGGTAGACTGATAACACCTACCGATGAATCATAATAGTATCTCAAATTCATCGACCGCCTATAAATCACAAAATATTAGGTACTCCGCAATAAAGGCCTTTGCACTTCGACTATAGGTCACAGAATGACCTAATGCATAAAGGGTGCCGTTACTACGATACCAATAGGACAAACCAGAGCCCGACATGCGACTGATTTGAAACGTCATGTTGGGAAGGGTCTGCTAGATACCTATAACCACCGATATAAAATGGCAGGGTTACTGCGCCGTCGTAGGAAGGATATTGATCTAGCGCAGCGGTGGTGGTTTCTATTAACTTGTTTGTTTTGATGCATACTTGTATTTGCTTATTGGGACAGAACCGCATGAAAGACTCTTTGTACGACTGCGGACTGGGATAATTAAGATAAAATTAGTTAACATTACTAAACTCTTTGGTCATTTTCCGCTTTATTCATGCAACGATATTAACTCAACGCCTGCAGCTCAAATTTTACTAATAAGGCGACAAACTGTTGCAAATCAACTTTAAATAATTTGAGAAGTATTTATTTTGAGCCGTGAAGTCATCAACAGTTTTTCACGTCGTATTTCAATGATACAAAAACTCATCCTAAGAAATGCTATTTATTTAACAGATGTTCAGGAAATACCTGCACAAACCACGCGAGAATCTTAACATAGTATAAAACATCGCTTTCCGCTGTCGGTCCCTATGTATGCTTAGATCTTTAAAACTACTCAACGGATTTTGATGCAGTTTTTTTTTAATAGATAGTGATTCATGAGGAAGGTTTATATGTAATTTACGCGTGCGGAGCCACGGGCAACAGCTAGCACTCAATATAAGATAAGTAAGTGTCTGAAGTAACATAAAAATAGGTACTTCAAAAAAATCTAACATACTTTTTTGTACCAGTTATTAACAGGTTAACCTAGGAATATCTTTAGGGTTTAAGAATCGTTCTCAGTAATAAAATCTCATCTAGTCTTTCAAAAGTATAGCCAAAAATGCAACTGATATGCGACAATTTGAAATTGTTTCCGAAAACTATGAAAGACGTTAAGAAATACTTATGTTTCAAAACTATAGCGAAATAAATTTGATACTTTCGTATACCCACAGTCATGGACTGAATCAGAAGACTGGTCTGTCTCTCCAGCAACTCCTTCTTCACACCTCTGAACCTCGTCCTTAAGGTTCCCATGCCATTCATGTTATTCATTTTGGATTATCCGGACTGTCCGGCACTTTCACACATACACATTCACACTTCAAAACAAAACATGATCGCGATTGATGGCTTCCTCTAAAGAAGTCGGTTAACAAGGACGCGTTTAAACATAACGAAGGGCGAACGGTCGCGAGATCATTCTCAAAGTGTATCTGGTGCGAGTTACCAATGCACTGGCGACTGAGAGCCGTCCGGGACTCGGGACTGCCCGCGCTGCCGCCAGATTCTATTTTCGCAGCGCCAACGGAGACGAATTGAACTCAACCGAATGATAAAAAAATGTTTTATTGTTTTATTTGGTTGGCCTAACCTTAACCCAGGTAACCATTAAATAGATCATACATACCTACATGCTGTATTTTTTTACATTAAATCGCGTATCATCTGGAGTGATGCGAAGTGTTTATTAAATCATTAGCTTGGATTGAAGTTTCTTGCTATTCGGTGTACCTAATTGTTTCATAAGTTACCGTAATTAATTCTAGAAACATTTATATGTCGCAAAGCTTAAATACATCTAATCAATATAATGACATTATTTTATGTACCTATACAGAAAAACGGATCAAGTATTTGCAGGATTTGTACATTATCATTTACAGAAGTATCTATTATTATACAATAATCGCTTTATATTGCACCATAATGCCTCTGCTAATGGAAAATATGATTTATATACCACCTCAATCATAATAAAAACCCATAAAGCAATACATTATGCCTTTGAAATAGTTGAATATATTCCAAGCAATATTATTTACTGATCACTTGAAGAAATTGATAGTTATATTAATAAAACTACGAAATCAGGGCGTTAACTAAAAGGGCTTCGTAGTACTAAACGTAAAACATTACATATAGGTAAGTACCGTCTCAATAATAAAGAGGTACTTTTTAAAGAACTACTTGAGATGATTTTTTTTATTTCAGTTTTTTAAACTGCTGTTTATAATAAAAAATAATTGAATGTTGAAGACGACACTGAAAAACGAATGACGAGCAAATACGACAAAATTAAACATTCCACGACTAAAAAGAATTTAATACAGGTGAACTCACTCAAGCCCTGGTTAAAAATACATATTCCTCCGAAAAAAATACCTACTTAATATTTCGCAAGATTTTTTATAGCGCAAGGTATTTCAAATGAGTTGTTATTGTTAATAAAGCTGGAGTTAACCAAATGTTTATTATAAAGTAAGTGTTGTAAGT
>DWMA01000252.1:0-12618 GCA_018252035.1 Urbanus sp. 3 SS-2014
ATGCATCGCCGGCTTTGGAAAGGTGGATCTTTTACGGTAGTACCACTGCTATATCTATTTCTGCCAAATAATGTACTATTAAGCGCTGGTGTGTTGGCCTGATGGCCTGATGAGTGTGATAAGGGAAACAAACAAATCCAGGGCATTTCAATTTTGCTCTCAGAAGCGGCAACGCATAATTGGTCTAACCTCTTTTTTGATCTTTTTTTTAACTTTTAAATTATTTTCTGGGTTGGTTACAGAACTTGATGGGTGGCAGTTGTCACGATCAGATGGACTATTTACTTGTAATTTCACCTTCATAGTTTAACTATACAACAATTCTATTTATCTCCTCCGTAAACTAATTTAAAGGTAAAATATGATAATTAATCGTTAATTAAATATAAGTTACCCGAATTAATAATATAATAACCTATTAGAGCCTATTAATTAAACCAATGTCAAAATTATTGGCGAATCACAACCGCCTATTACTTGATCATCATCCAATTATCCAAGCTAGCACTTGAATTCGCAATTAATTTGTTGCGTATTCTATTATATGTGTACGCGTATATACGGCTAAATAGATACTGAATTATAATTCCGAATACATATACTATAACTAATGAATAGACCGGCTGCGTATGCCTGGATATTAAATCATGATTATATTACTAGGGGCTTCGTATATATAATGCATTAACAATCTTTATGCGTCGTTGTACATTCCTAAGTAGGTACCTATATGTATATGTATGTATTTTATCCTGATAAAAGATAGATAAAACATGCCGTCAGATTTAAATATTGCATAATGGCTATGGAATGGCTATTGATGATTCGAAAAGTTTTATTTTTAATTTTCGTTTTAACAATTATTCACGTTTCAAATTAATTGAAAATTCCCGTTGCAATCAAGTATTTCATACATTACATAATGTGTATTCAAAATTCCGAACCTAATGGGTGACCAATGGACTCAAATATATCACTGTAGGTTCACATCTAGATAGACTCATTGCATTATTAGCCACGGTTTCTATATGACTTCTAATTGCCAGCATTTTTATTCCGTCACTGAGAGTTATAACAATAATACTTTAATATAATCATTGCATATAAAATGTATTTCAACTTTTTTTTAGTTAGAAAGTGCTTCGAAATCAATTTATGACATCGCATGTATCGAGCTACCTCTTCTAATCACAGATCGTAATCTGTCCATTCACCAAGTCACGCGAGTATGACGTCAAAAATTCCGGACTCACTGAGTGACCAATGAACTCGGATATCGCCACTGTAGGTCCGCGTCTCGGATAGAGTTACGTTGTCAGCCATGGATGACAAGGAGCCACTAAAATGTTTATAAAAATAAGAAAATTTGTAAGAGATTTATAATTTTTGATATCAAAAAGTTTGGAAGCATTAACGTTAGTTAGAACGTTAACGGTATAAAGTAGCTTTTGTAATGCAGAGAGCAAATTAGTGTCATAATATGATGTTATGACTAATAGATTCTAGTAAAGGAATTTAGTTGATTTTTTTGAATGTTCAGAAATTTTCATAAACTTTTCTCTGTCAATCAAATGCTTAAATGAATTAAATAAATATAAATAATAAAGCGAAAATTCGATACACATAAAGGATTGTGATTAATTTGGTAGTAATTTTTCGAAAAAAAGATTAACGTGTATATAAATTTTAACTGACTAAGTATAAGTTTATACATAATTTCAGAACAATGTATGATTTTTAGTATGACTTAAACACTGCCTCCTCCAACTTGTAATACGCTCTAAACTTTTTTCCAACAATGGTCTGCCATGTAATCTGATCTCATGGGCAGCCTCCACACTCCATTGCTTCCCGACTTGTTCCACTCGTTTCCCATGCGTACACGTACTTACATTTGAACATTGTTTCGTCTATCTGTAATGTTGTTTTATTAGCTTTAGCAAGTATCTTGTTGTTTAAAGATAAGTTTTCATTGAATTCTAAGTCCTTTCAATTTATATTTGTGAATTTGTCTAAGGAGAAAATAAATTTAAAGGTTACAAGATTTTCTGTGTATTGTGTTCTGTTAAGTAAATTAAGATTCCTTTTGATGTTACTTCAAAATAAGGTACCTAATTAAGATAGGTACCTACTCTTAATACAAACTATTTTTTACTATAAATTGACAATGAATGCAGTAGTAAATTTATATTATATCTTTATTTTGTAATCAAAGAAATTACTTAGAAAAATAATTTAAAACTATTTCAGATTTACATTGTCGCCGACTTGATATATTCTGTGTAACTGCCGGTTTTGCCGTGTTCATAACACATGCAACTGGGTCGAAATATTAACAGTAAAGAAATAAAAACCGCCTAACGTCCCATCATCCGTTACCTATTAAAAATATTTAAAAAATGTGAAAAAATTATAAAATTATTTTCACGCATAATTTTACGCGTTATGTTAAAACATGCTTTTCTATTCAGGGCATACGCGTGAAACATAATCACTTGCTCAATACAAACAGAGGCACAATCATTACCTGATTGGCAATTCCGGTGAGGCTGGCTTGATGCGGTTAATTGTAGTGCTGCAATCGGAAAGACAATTAGGCTTCTCGATCAAAGGTACAATGAGAACGATTCTTGGTTCTAGGTACTATTGTGCTACTAAATTGATGTTGCCTAAAAATATGAATGCGATACTAATGGGCTATTCATCTACAACTGAAAACGCCTAAAAAGTTCTCCAAAACGGAAAAAGCGCAACAATGGTGTTAAAAGTGTTACAATAGTTAAATATCATTAATGTCGTTACTTATTAATAGATTATGTCAAAATTACGCTGCAAAGTTATATAAATTCATTAGTCTTAGCTGTGATTAACCTAAATCTAAGTAAGTGTAAGCATAATACTTCCTAAATCCCATGTTATTTTAACTATTCGCCTTAAATTGGAACTTTTCTTTCTTTACATTCTCTTCATTCGACATGTATAGGAATCGCATTCCCTTTATTGCTAAAATTGAAATCTTCTTTTCCATACTTTCAATTGACTATACTTAAATAGCGTCATCACGAAAGTCGTTTCTTTAATCTCTCAATTTTAACGTAAATTAAAGCGCGTTATCGTATTCTCGTAAGCTACGCAATTGAACGAGTGCAGCTGCAAAATGCCTAATTGCAAGGTACAATCAGTAAGACAATTAGTGAAGCTGCGCATTTGATTGCGTGAGATTGGCTCTAAAGCTGCAGGGAATTCTTTGTGGATTATGCGAGCCGAGTACGCTGCGTCTCATTGAGCCGTATAAAAGACTTGAAATGGATTACTGCGAAGCAATGTACGCTACTGAATTCATAATAGATTATGGCTTAATTTGGTGTGGAATTCGGAATCTCAAGCACGCACCTCTTGATTTCAAGAGCACATTATATATTTTTTATTACTTCATTCAACAGTAAAGGGACACTTTCACAGTATCTGCGAGATTTGTAAAAATAAGTTTTCAAGGAGGATATGTAGGTAATTGTTTGAAGTTTTTTTTAAAAGAAAACATAGCACTAGCATGATAATAAGCTTTATTGAATACTATAGGATTTTAATGAATGAGTTGATATATAATTTTTACATTAAAATACAAGTTTCAAGCCAAATTGCTTTTAAACTAGACGTTGATTAAAACGTAGAAAAACCTATTATGAATCAATTATGACTTACTAAACTCTCATCTAAGCGATGATCGAGTCGTTTACAAACGTCAAAATCGTTACAAAGTTTCCAGACCATTTGCAAAACGGTCAAAGACCACTAATTAGACCGCAGACAAAAATTAATTAATTCTCACTAATTTGTGCACCACAAAAGTATTCGCTCCCGCCGGCCGAAGCTTAAAATACTTCGTTGCAAAATTAATGGATTCAGACTCTAGGGTTTCAAGTTAATATTAATCTAATTGTCTGCACTATTTATTTTTGAAATGTCTATATTAACATCTAAATTTTATATTACTACTGAAGCGCTGAAATAAAATGCAGGAAACTTCTTATTATGTGTGTATTTTCTTACCCTTGTTTATTGGATGGATTGAAAGAGCATGTAGTAAACACAAATATAGTTAAAACTATATAAGAGATACTAGGTCAATACTAGGCCTATGATAATATAATTTAAAAACTCACTATACTCTTCTTTAAACGTCATTAAGCTATAAATGAGTAGAAAATAAAACAGATCTCACACTAATACTAGCTGATGCAGCATTTTAATAAGAGCGAGAGAATTCTGTATCTTTACTGCAAAAGTACCGTACGATTTAGCAATTCAAAGAACGTCTAATTAAACATTCCCACACGCTTAGGCGTCAAAAATCCACCATTGCATCCATGGTGGAAAACCACTGAGGGCCGATTGATTACATAGGAATCCAATCTATACGAGCATCCAAGCTGACCCTTTTCATTCATTAATTAATCCGAAATGCGCGGAACTCTCAAATAATAGGTCTTTTAAACCGATCACTCACGTGGAAGCGTCAATCGGTCTCGTAACAAATGTCAATTATCCGCATTAAACGAACGAATGTGTACTGCGATCGAGTCAGTATTGGTTTTAATTTCAGTCAGACTGCCTTACAGGTTTGATCAAAGGTGACTATTATTATTAGCCCAACGGTTTTAAATTAGATTCTGCACGAAGGTCTAAAGGTTTTTTCATACAATAATAAAGTAGCATAAAGTGTTCTACCACGCTAAAAGGTTTTAAAAATACAAGTAGCAAATATATTTGTAAAGTTGATCTGTTGATAGCTGCCTACTTTGATAATTATGATATTTAAAAAGCCCTAAGGTAACACATAAAATATACGTGAAAAGAATAACACTTCACAAAAGCAATGCCTTTACTATGAAATAATTAAACATTCAATTTTCAATAGTCTCAAGTAATACAATATTTGAAAATAACAATTTCATTCACATTTCATACGAAATAACTAAAAGCCCCTACCCGGTTAATTAATTTAAGCTTCATACCGGCCCGGAATACAGAACCGCACCAACTTTTCTATTACCAAAAGCCATCTAAGCCCTATTGCCTATATTGTATTCGGTACTGGAGGTCTATTCTGTACTCATAAAATCCGTCTTTTCCTACGAACTTTTGGAAAATATTTCTTCGCATTAACGTCTATGTCAACGTTTTAATTGATAATATGTATTGTCAAGTAACTTGATCACTAAACTCTAGTCTAACTACATAGATACTGTCATTTTTTTATATTTAAGCCTAACGATAAGGCAGACGGACCGTACAGATTAGGGTTTGGAATTGGTCATCGTCGTCTATGACTACTCTCCATCCTGATGGAGAGTAGTCATCGTCGTCTATGGAAATTTAAATCACCAAACCCAATTCCAAACCCTAAGCTGTACGGTGTCAAGTCAGAAGTCAGATAGAAAAATCTTGGACGCCGACAGTTCTCTCGAAGCTAATTTCCTTTCGGACGGATCCGAAATTTCGTAAATATTTAGAATAGGTCCCCTGGTCCCGATGCCACACGCTAAGCGCGGTTTCATTAAATCTCGGTGCGAATATTGTTAGCTGAACTGAGCATGCTTGGTGCTTATGATCCACCGCCTACTGCATGCAGACACGATTATCGTAAAAATTAATGACTCTACCTGTGCATAATGCAGTTGTTTTATTTTGATAGTTCCGGTATACAAAGAGTAAGAATAGCATCTACGTTCTAGTAGAATGTACCATTTTTCGTAAGATATTGGCTAGTAGTTTTAATACTCTTTCAAGATAAGTACTTACCATATTTAACAATCCTGAATAACCAAAATATATTTTTATTATTTTTTTAAATGGAAACAAAATTCTTCTTGTTAACTAAAAAGTTATAAAACGACACATTACATACATAGATCCACATTCTCAGGTATATCACATGTTTGCAATATTTATAAAATTATTTAAATTGCAGTTTAATTAATCTCATAAACACAACAATAATACTTATATAATTATATTGTTTCATGATAACTACGTAAAATATAAATAACTTTGATTATACCTACTTAAAAATCGTAGTTAAAATAGTTAACGGGTTTTAAAATTAAGAAACTTGCGCTATAAAAGTAAATACAGCGACTATGCGTAATAAAACATACTGTTATGACTACTATAAAGTAAATTGCAGACATTACCTACTTAACACATTCATGCTTGTTAACTAAATGGCGACTCTTTGCACATAATGGCGAACATTATCACTTGCATCTGAGCTAAGTCGGTGCCTAGAAAGAGGACGTTGCACGGCCTTATGTTATAATAATGTTTTCAGTAAATTAGTCGAGAACTAAGAAATAAATTTAAAAAGGAATTTAATAATTGTTTGCCTACTTTACAAGTATTTTGTAATTTTTGTAAAAATAAAACTCGTTTTACAAATTATTCTATGATACTGGCAACGAAAGTAAAAAAATGTTAAAAATGTTAATTGATGCAAACTATTAATGACAAAATCTAAAAAGAAACAATAAGTAGACATGAACATGGATTTACTTTACATTTCTCTTTTACTTTACATTCTTTAAATAAGACAAATATAAACAACCATTAAGTATACTCATGCGACCACGTTAAACTACAAAAAAATGATCGATCTATAAGCCGGTAGCTTCGCTAATATCTTTGAGGTCAATGCATTAAGTAACAACTTAATGCTAAATATACTAATTATGTAGACATCTCATTACTAGGAGCTAATAACACATACAAGGATACTGCAGCTATAATACAACTTAAGCTATAAGCTGAGATGCTTTGTAGGTCTCAACAAAGGCATCACGAGCAATGAGCATTAGAACGCCTCGGATGTTTACATTTCTGTTTTGATGCGCTTTAATACAAGTGTCTGTTCGCAAACAACTTAGCTATAGCTTATTTCTCAAACATGTTTGTCTAGTATTATGTTACTTATCAATGTGTCGTTACAGGCGTTACAGCTACACATAAATACTTTTTTTTTTAATTGATAAACGATCATTCAGGCCAACTGATGAAACCACGGTGGCACCATCGCTAAAAGAACCAGTGCCGCCGAAAATGTCCCTGTCGCCAAAAGTGTCAATGCCGCCTAAGGATATTTATTATCAACCCCGAATTAGAATTA
This sequence comes from Urbanus sp. 3 SS-2014, assembly GCA_018252035.1. Taxonomy (NCBI): domain Eukaryota; kingdom Metazoa; phylum Arthropoda; class Insecta; order Lepidoptera; family Hesperiidae; genus Urbanus; species Urbanus sp. 3 SS-2014. The sequence continues at coordinate 7,163 of DWMA01000252.1, forward strand.
AATTCTATATGAGGTTATCATCAAATTAGTTTGTTACCCTTGATAACTTCATCGTAATACCTCATCTTATTATGGTAGATTTACAGAAAAAATGTTTTGGAGGTGATTTATAACGATAAGTTACTTTAAATGATAATATTCATGTTGGCATTCTGAAGCAATAAACAGATTAAACTGTAACGGGAGATCAAACAAAGGCACTCAAAGAGCTAACTTGCCCTTGTCGACATGACATGTATGCCCTGTTCCTGTCTTGATGCGCTTTTGTCTAGCGTCCGGTATCGAATAACTCAACTATGAGCTAGAATCCCAGTTATAATAATACAGATTGGAAAGTTTATATAAATGTTTAATTAATGTAAGTTTTGAAGTTACTTTTTGTATTAGGTATGCAAAATTAAAACTTGCTTAGATTGAAGTAAAGTGAACTATTATTTTCTAGTAAAATAAAATTACTACTGTGGTTTTGATATTTGACTATAACTTGAGAAGTACAATGTCCAAAATAAAGAAAAATAAAAGAAGGTTTAACAATGTTATTTAGAATAAATATATAATTAAATTAAAATGTTAAGAAACTAGAAGAAGAAAAGGAAAACCAAGCAATTAAGCAACGAGAGGAACTTCGCTTAAAATAGAGAAAAATGTGTTATACTAGAACTATTGTACCAGTAAATTCGATTGTCGTCCAACTTCAAAGGCTTTGTTAACGTCCAGATAATTAGTGCAACGCAAAGAATAGTCAATATGCAGTACAATAAGAAAAGAACAGACAATTGACCCCTGAATACTAAGCTAAGTCTTTGTGACGTATAAAGCAAACTGAAAATTGATGCTTTAATAGACCAAAAAGGTTTCACGTCCGCAAATTGTTCAATTTAAACGTATCTAGGATTTTTAAGAGGTTATCTCCTTTTTATCCTAAATTTCCTTTAGTTTGTTTCAGCTTAAATGTTTGTATTTTATGCTACAAAGATTCACAGAATTTTATGTTAACAATTAACTATAATATATCTTCAACCTAATTATTTTTTCAAAAGTGAGGAGTGAACAAATCACTACTTATAACAAGCGAACGTCACAACACTCTCAATTTAATCGAAATCTCTATAAACGGACCCAAAGAGTCTCATTATACATTCCGTTCTAGTCCATTACAATGTTGTTTACACGTTCTAGACGCTTACGTGCTAGTGCGTTGGGCTCGCCGCCGGGCGCGCATCAATTTGCGCGGCTACCTCAGATTGACGGACAAGATAACGACTCGGCCACGAAAATATCACTATATTTCAAGCGTCGATTTTCTATAGCGCTATTTTCTTTATTAGCTTGTTAGGCAACAAAATGTTGAACGATGCTGCCAGCGACATACCTAATTATTGTCATCTTACTTCTATCCCATTGCTGCGAGTAGCTCAAAAGTTACAATTCTAGGTTTCTGTCTAAAACATTTAGGAACATTTCACAAAATATCAACAATAATATGGAGAATTCTCGGCTTATATATTCACAATAATTTTGTTGTTGCCAAATGCCCTAGCTATTTCTATTTAAACATGCAGTTAAATAATTATGTTACAAGCCTAACATTTTTTGTCCTCATTTCTAATACTTGCATTAAAAGATCGACATTAACCCTTGTAGCGTAAAGCGATCAAGGTGCAACGTGTTTCGTGGCCCACGGATAAGGAGGTTCTAAAGACGACAGCGGCAATAAAGCCGGACTAGAAAATAAAGTAAACAAGCAAAGGCTGTATTACGCTGGCCTGATGTGTTTTATAGGCACTGACGGATGGTAGATGGGTGAGTGATGATAAAACAATGTTGTAACATTATTTTTTTAAATAAGCAGCGCTCAGTAAATTTTCCCGATGTCTTTAATTGACGACTTCTTCAAAAAACCTTGGCTGACACCTTTTTAATTTCCCGGTGCTGGGTTATAAAAGAGTTCATAAAAACCTTAAATTTTAAGGTAATTCTTAAAAACTACTTATTGAATTTGGTTTGAAGTAAATTCTTGTAAAATGTTGTTTTATAACTTGTAATTTAAAGTAACAGTTTTACAAAAATTGTTTTGTTATAATTATGAATTATCAATACCAATATTTATGATCCCTTCATTCTTGCTCCAAACATTATAATTACGATCGATTTGTTTCTCAGCGCTACAATTCAATAATTTGCTTGCATTTATTTCCTTATTTATACACTAGTATTCCTTCTTTACTCGTTATACGTAGTTCACGTACACATAATACTACAATGAGGCATACAAATTATCGCTTGTGCCGACGTCTGCCGCTTTTTAAAATGAAAATACCTTATACTGTTCGCTCGTCATCGTAATCTCTTCTGAATATCTATGGGTTTAACGTTCATCTTTACCGTCGTGGAGTTGTACATTACGATCTTTGAGGTTTGTTCTAGGGTCAGTGGTCGGCGAATAACTCGCTAAGACATGATCATGACTGGTGGGCTTATACTCCACACCTCGTTACGTGTTAACAGGCACATTCGCTCACGACGCGATGTTTATCCGGCGAACTTCAAAATGCGCGAGCGCATTTCTGTCGAAATGATGTAATGAGACCTACGTGACAGGATAACTCGATCGATTTTGGGTGAATTATTACCGCGTTAATGTTACCACGCTTGAAATTCGTGTGTATTATTTATTGTTGCAATTATAATGCCAGTCTCTGAATTTGTTAGTGATTTGTTGTACAATTTCAAGTACTTAAGTTTTATGAAAATTTGTTAAATTACAGTAGCAAACGAGCTAATTGCAACCATGAATCAGGTGGTAAGTAGTCACTGTTGTACGTGGATTTCTGCAATCAACTCCACAGATGATTGGAATCCTTCCTCAAGTGTGATAACTAATTTAGGACACTTTCTGTGTTTCTGTTTCATTGTTCCCTGGAAATTAGAACACAATACTGGGCTTAATACTCATCTTAAAAGTCAGAATTAGTACCAATGGTGCCTTAACCGTCAAATCACGAAAGACAGTATATAATATGTGCCTCCATAATTCCTACTTAAGAATAAGATTTTACAAAATATTACAAGCCTATTACAAGCAGACAAACAAAACAAAGTAAACGGAAGTTACTCAAGTTGTTTAATCTATTAATTTCCACCAAACTGGTTTTATGCATTTGTGAAACAAACCGGGCTTTAATGGACTTTTTACTCTATTGTAGATAAGGTTAACATGTAACGGTAGTGGTGTACTTTCTTTAGGTTGTTTTGCCGCGAAATCATTATTTATTGTTCGTGAGTTTTAATTTTAGAGAGATTAGGGCTATGTAAAGACCTGAGTTCGTTTTAAAACTTTATATAGAAGGATATGCTTGGGCGGTTTGTTTATTGTTTCAGTTTTGTTATTTATATTAAGTTGGTATTAAGTAAAATATAAAGTTTTCATTTATTAAGTACCTACCTATGCACGTCATACTCGGTACACATTTTATTATTTTATGAACTTAGTGCATGATGAATACACATTTATTATTTTACTTTTTTAAACAAATATTTTCTATTGCGTCTTATGGCTATGGCGCGTCACGGATTGCTTTTTCACAAATTATAATCCACCGTGTCGATTCGATTACTTGAAGAAAATGTTCATTTATTTCTTAACCTATAAAATAGTGATAATCATTACAAAAAGCTGATGGACGTACAAATCACGCATTTCGATCTGGTATAATCATCCGACCTTGAAGTGCAACAATAGTAACGTAACAATACTATACCGGAAAATAAATGAGGTTAAAAGCGGGCGCGATGTTTTGTGAACACGTCGATCAATTGTCAATCTTTCGTTCATCTACGAATCATGTTACCGTTTTAATTTCGAAGAATATTCACCGCTTGGTAGTTGCTACAATTGTTCAATATGTTGTTATAATTATAGGTCGTTAGTGCGTATGGGGTGATAAATGAATGGATAAGATATTTACCCTCTAATTATCTTGCAAATGTGAGAAACAATCTACTAAATAGGACATCATCATTGTAGAACATACACTAGGGGATAAGTTTCTTACTGTACCTATTATCTATCAGGAAAATCTGGATGATAGTATAAATAATTACTATTTGGATAGGTACACCTAATTTATAAAAGATTTTTATAATTACTTATTTTAAATACGACAGATGGTAATAATATTTTAATATACCTTTACACTCACATATTTCTTTCCTGTGACAACCGTGTAGCGCTACTGCATTCTGATTTGAAGAATAACAAGAAGACATTTAACGAGGGATACCAATTAGGTCTTTGAAAGAGCAATGAATCTATTGATGATGTCAAAATATAGTAGGTAGTCTCATTCTGTCGTGTTTACTAAATACTACTCATTATATTATGTATTCCAATATAATATATTAAATTATCTTTATTCTTTATTCTTACCTATTTATGTCTAATATGTCTTGTTTATTTGTCTTGAAAATATTAACAAGATTTTTTATAGTCCCGCCCGTGTTATAAGCTTGCGTACAGCGATCGTTGTCTTTAGACACCTAGTCCTACCCTATTAATACTCTCCGCTCTCATTATACTTTATATTACTGGCTCCACTATTAAACTTTTTGCCATAGCCGTGTTCACACCACGTCAATTGGCGTGAAGAGTTAACGAGCCAGTTTCGTGAACTTAATAAATTATCTGGACATACATATGTTTACGTGTGCGAGAAAAACATCGGGCGTAATATACGATCAAAGTAACCTAGTTTGAAATAGAACGGGGCCTTTTGGATGAAAATACAAATTTTGATCATAAAATTCATATGTTGACTCTAACTGGAAATTAAATTGGGGATTTAAGATTATTAGGCTTATGTTACAGTTTTGTAATAAAGTGAACTTATTACAGTATCAATAAGTTATTTCATCTTATTCACGTATGATTTAATGAAGAAAAAAATAAATATGTATAAGTAGGTTAAACGAATCACATCTAAATTTATTTAAACCAGTGATGGTATTTTTTGTCCTTTGATTTTCATGGTATCATCGCCAAATCAATGCTTCTATTTTTTGATCTGCATGAGATTGTATAGTATGTGAGGTACTCATGTATACTAATGTGAGGCGTAGTCCTCAAGCAAATAATATTAGGTATGCATCATTGATTTCAATTCAACCGAGTTTCTAATTTGTAGTTGTGATATAATTATGAGTAGTTGTTGATGCTACAACCTGTTCTACGTCGGTACATTGTCCTTGTAATATCTACTTAAAACTTATAAGTAATTGAGTATATCAAACATGTATATATTTGCTCAAATTATTTTTATAATATATACTTTATATAATCTGTATTTTATCTATTTCAGGGTAGATTCCGCAAACTCATCGATAAACCTGAAGAAAACGAAGAAAATATGAAGTTCAATATATTAAATGGCATCAGACCCGCATCTTCCTATTTCTCT
>DWMA01000253.1:0-12609 GCA_018252035.1 Urbanus sp. 3 SS-2014
CGCCTCGCTGGGAATCGAACCCAGGACCCTCGGATTAGCGGTCCGGCGTGTTAACCATTGCGCCATCCGGGTCGCCGTTTTAATGGCGCCACTCCAACCGGTCCTGCGCCTTCTGAGTCCAGCGGTGTCTCGCTGTCTTCTTCAGGTCATCAGTCCACCTGCTTGAGGGCGACCTGCAGTAGTAGATACTACTCTGTATTTCGAAAATAAATAATTTAATTATTATAGTCTTAAACAATACAAGCCAAGCAAATTTATTATTTGAATATTATCTCTTACCATACCATACGATAGTAATAGATAATAACAATTAGTGTTTACATTAATTTTAGGAATAAACAAAATATATTATTTATATCTCTACCCCCTTCCTTATTTTCCATAACCTCAGGCAAGACTCGAAAAATTTGAAGCAGTATAAAGTCGACAATGACGACATCAGGTGTGCCAAAAGTTAGTTTGCTTCGTCAACAAAAAGTCAAAAACTCTTATCTACGTCAAGTAACCTAAAAGCAAAGTGAACTCCGCACCAGCAGTCACGGCCACAATCGCTAGCTGCAGCTCCACAGCGCCGTAGCCGGGAGCCGATTACAGAGTTGTTTAAGCTGGTTCTTTTATGTGGTGACAGGCGATGTTTATTATATTACAGCACTGCTCGCGCAGCTGCCGGGCTCGACCTAATTTCCTAGTTCTCTTTGTACATACATTTTCAATACTATGTGTTAAACATTGTAGTTTTGTGTATTAGAAGTTTGAACATCTATAAACTTTGAATATTGTGAACTTTGAATACTTTGAGAACTTGTCTTACGTCTATTGTTAAGTCAAAGGCTCCAAGGTGATCAGAGATATTAGTATCAGGTAGATTGTCATTACATATCAATTTTAACTAGCCACCATTAAATTGGAAGTAATGATTATTATGCTACTCCAATTAGTCCATCAAGATGTTTAAAATCACTTAGGTAATCTTATTTTAAAAACAGATGAAAACAAAACGTTATTTTGAAAATCAATAAACACTACAGCTATAGTTTCCATGTGTACTACTATTTCATTAAAGTTATTTCCAGTGCGGTGCTCGGAGCTGGGCCTAATTTCTTTTGTGGTCGCCTCCAGCGCCCTCTACACTTCAACCGCACAATATTGGCGACTCTCCAAACCGCGGCCTGACATTCTTTATTAATCTCACGTCCTATATCTTCCTGGAATGTCTCGTGAACCATTATGAGTATTTTACAAATCTATATTGGAGGAATGAACTTCACGTTATACATATAATTAAAAATGGCTAACCACATAGATTTGTTCATAATTTCAATAATCAACTCAAATATGTTTTAATTACAAAAATAATATAATCAGTTGTGAAATTGTGTTTAGCTCTTGGAAGTGGTTTGCGTATAGGGACATCGCTATCACATCTGCGACTGCATTTGTGATAAGCCAGAAATATCACTGAGTTGCATTGACTGCATCGCCATTAGCAAAGTACGTAGAAGATTCGACAATGGGTTTTATTATCTTCGTAAAAACAAAAGCTTACTACTATGTAACATACTGTACGATGTCACTTCAGATTGAAAACCATTAACTGAAATATAGCGAATAGCACAGAATGAATCGTTCGGATGCGGTACGGCTGTGGACGGTCCGCAACATTTGGCGCGCGGCGAGGAACGCGGCCAGCGGCGGCGGTGACTGCCATTTAATATCATGGGAATGCCCTGACTCAAGTGAACCATTGTCTCGCATAATATTTAAAACTATTTATTATTTAGATTAGACGATCTGATTCCTATGATCCCTCTGACGCCTATGATACCTGGTTGCACTTACCGTCTGGGAAAACTGCACATTTAGATTGTCACAATGGTCCTTAGGTGTGCATAATTATATTTCTTTACATTTCTGACAATACAAATAATAAAGCTTATTATTGTCTTAAGATCAGTTCTTTTTATTATGGCAAATAGCTTTTATAAATAAATAATCAAAGATCGTAGTCTCGCTCGCGTATATTATAGAGACATTCCACAATCTGAATGACAAATTCTTGTGTCAAAATAGTATATTTGATGACAAATTCTTGCCAAATATACTATTTATTGCGTCCTAAAATTCCACCAATTTATATAAATTGGATCGATAGGAGGAATGAAGCAATTAGCCGCGCTACGGTTGTCGAAAGACCAATGATATTTAGGTGGCGAGCGGTTGGAACGCGTCCAGCGGTGCGATGCCGATAATTTAATATCCCGAGAATGATTTCTCTCTAAATACTTGCAACATACAAGTCTAAGTTTGAGTTATATAATTAACGCTACAACAACAAACTCGACTAACTTAGCTAAGAATGAAATTGTGTTTTCCAGGCGTTGGTTTATTTCTTAATGCTTTAAATAATTATATTTGACTTGATTATTCTCGCGACATTGCATGCTTTAAATTACACAAAATCCTTCATTTTAGATCACTCTACCTATTAAAAAACCCGCATCAAAGTCCATTGCGTAGTTTTAAAGATCTAAGCATACATAAGGACAGACAGCGGAAAGCGACTTTATTTTATACTGACGTGAAGTAAAGATTAATTGTGGTTCGACTTTGGAGGAATCGCCGCCATACCTAATGCCTACTAATAGAAGTTGTAAGCACTGCTGTGTTTCAGTTTGAAGGAATAGCCGATCTTAGGTAAGACACTTATCTGATAAATGAAAATATTAATTAACTCTTTAAGTTATTCAACCAAGATAGAGCAGTAGATTTTTCTAGACAACGTATTTGCAAAAGCCGAATAAAACTAAAACGTAACTAAGCCGTACTATACAAATGGATAGAATGAAGGGCTTAACCATGATAGGGTTGTCGAAAGTCCGAACATTTGGCGCGCGGTCGCTGGAGCGCCGCCAGCGGGTGACGGCGGCATTATATCCGGACGATGGTATCGCCGCACGTGACACTGATCTAAGGCTGGGAAATGAAACGTGGCATTCCGGCTTTAGAAATTGAGCCTGATGAGAATTTCATTCACGTTCAGGACTAATGATTTAGGGTCTTGCCTTCTAGAAAAAGATTCATTTATCTCCAGTAAAACGTAAAGAATATACATTACGATGTTCAATTTAAAAGGTAACTCAAATGAATTCCAATCAAAAAATCATATCATATCTTTGCCGTAACCGTAATAGTGAATTTTACAACTTAGGTACGACAACAGCATTATTGTTATGTTTTTTTCTTAGGTAATTTTTCTGACAGTTTATTAATAAGATTTTTCTTACTAACAGTATAATTTTCTATACAATAATCATAAAATAAATGAAGTGGCTTCCTTGAAACGCTCCAGGGACATCCAACTCTCAGTATCCCACGATCTCAATATTATGGCAATTGTAATTTGGAAGAGGGTCGGTCGTCATTTCGGACAATTTATTGTATTTTAAGTTAAAAAGTTAATTTGGTCCGTTAATTGAACGGTTGTTGGAAACTTTGCGCCCATTCGTTTCGAGATAAAATTATTAAGATAGCATTTACCCTAATAACTTTACAGTTAATTGTCGGAAAATATCTATGAGAGAGACGAGGTCATGAAAAATAAACTTTTACTAAAAGAAAGTGGTATCATAACAAAAAATCTTAATATTATAGATATTTACATAAATCACTTATTATGGCTTTTGGACTAGGTTTAAAGACATATAGAACAATAAAGTTTGATATTTTCAGTAATAGGGAATTACCTGTATTTCATGAAAACAACATTAAAGCAATTAATTGGGCGAAAGTTTATATTCAATGCAACTCATTGGATATAAACTTTCGCCTGCTTTACACGAAAAAAAATACTTTACATATTTGCAAAATGCAGTGCAAGAACCCTACAAGGATATTACAATAATAATGTTGCGTGTTCAGTAACTGTGTGTAAGTGGTGGACATGCAGACGGTGCGAGCCCACGCCGCTGCGTGCAGGAGTGTCGGATATTAATATCCGCGCCGGATATCAGCGCCGCTCGCATCCGCCGCCGTCTTGCACTTTAATATAGACATGTAAACTACAATATAATAATTTAAACTTGAGCTATTTTTAAACTTTAGAAAAATTTATAAAGTTATCAAAAATATGTTGAAGTAATAACGTAAAAAGTATAAAAAGATGTTGTAAAAAATAAAAGCATTTAAAATATAAATGTAGAGAAGGATTATGTTATGTTCATAGAATATTAAATTAATTAATGTTGTAACTTAAGTTAGTAATTTAAATTTTATTCAAACAGCACCTACTGTGCAGCACCTGTGCAACACTTACTGTGTACAGCACAATTTGGTACAATTATATTTTGGGTTTAACCAAAGCGAGGTTTAGCGAGTTACACCCTCCTTGTCTTTTTTCTTATGAATAGCTCTTAAAAAAATACTTCAACATACATAAGCATGTAATGTAAATGTAAATAAGTAATGTCCTGTAGTAGAATTTTATTTACGTACATAAATAATATTATTGTCGAAGAAGTAGTGTGTGCCCGTGTCGCGTAGTGCCGGATATTAATATCCGCGCGCCGGATATGAGCGGGCGTCACTTCCGCTGCTTTATCTTCCTACAAACTACAGCTTTTGTATTACGCTTTTCCTTTTCAAACAAAACTTTTATTCGAAAACTTTTAAAAATATACTTCTCAAAGTAGTTTAATCCTTTGTGGTATAAAAACCACCGTACTGCTAATAAAAACACGAAGATTTTCAAAATTAAAATAGCTTTCATGAAGATTATTTAATGTTATTTAAATTGCAATAAATTAAAATAAACTTTTGCGGTTATCTAGTTCCATAAGTTTAAATCTTTAAATGTGATGTGGAAGTTAAAATAGTTCAAGTGTCCAAATGTAGAACGTTTTTAATAAAAGCCCCCTCACACACACCTCACGCAATGTACTTACTAAAGGGATCGTATTGTACGATATATCTCCAACACGCAAAAAGTAACTTTAGTAAAATAAACAAAAAATGTGTTTATAATTGTTTGTGTGTTATCGTTTTTGTGACACAGAACGCGGCAAGGTGAAGTGATCGGTACGCAATAGTTTAATTAACCTGGACGGCGCTGACCCGGATACAATGCGGCCGCCCGGATATTACCCTCTCCCAGGTGACTCGAGTATGATTACGTCCGGAAGGTTTGAAACCACCGTCTTTCGAGACGCTTCGGTATTACTAAATTACTCAAAATTATATTTTAGATTACCACTAAAGCATAGCAACCTATTCACCCACATTTTATTCCATATTACAGGTTTTTGTATTGAGTAATTGCATATGAATCAGGTAATAATAAATTCTTTATTCATTTCACGAGAACTTTTTCATATATATGTTTAATTGACTCAATGAATAAATGATATGAATTTGATATTTCTAGTGAAATTCTATCGTATTTATAGTAATAGTAATACAGTAAAATTTCAATAGAAATATAGAATATTAATTCTATTGAAATGTGATATTTCTATTAAAATATCAGATATCTATTGATAATAAAACTATTGTTCTATGCACTATTTCTATAAAATATCGTTTTTCATTGTTTAACAGCACAATTTTTCGTTCAAAATATTTTTACATTTAGCTGAGAAGTAATCATAAACTGAGCTTGCTTTTGTTTCAATGTGAAATGCCTTTTGACCTGGTAACCACAGTTTTTGGCTGGCAATAGAGTTATATAACGTAGCTGTGGTCAGATTCTAGTACCAAGCCACGCTTCAGTTGTTTTTATTCGTGTGATATGAAGTGAAAAATATATAAGCGAGGTTTTAACATTAATGTTTTGATATAGAAAACGGTTTATATTAAAACCGTCTCATTTTAAATACGTTTTATTTTAATCTGAAACCATGCCATAATATTTAAGTGATTAAAGCTTCTGCTATTGCAGAAGTTCTCTATAAGTTTTTTTTTCAGCAAAATAAAGAAGAAAGTCAAATAAAGCCTTAGTGAAACAGATAGTTTGCAAGTTGGCGTGAAGTTTACTAATCAACTGAGGAGAAAAGCCGAACTCCCTAAAAATACACTACAAAGTAGGTACTGCCTGCAAATAAAACGGCTGGCTAAGCGCACCCATAAAATAAATTCAAGTTAAAAATTCAATCCATTCCATCAATGTATCCATTTGTGAAATTGAATTTTGGTTCTGTGAATTCGACGTCAGCAAAATAAATCGGCGGAAAACTATACAGCGAGGAGACTCGCTGTGGAAATACTCGTACAGAAGTACTTTAGATATGATTTACCCTCGCTCTATTACTCCTAGTCCTGTTATTATATTGTGTCGTAAGTATCTACATTATATCATAAGATAAACACTTTGTTATTTTTTTTCCATGACCGTATTATGTCTCCTTAACGCTTTAATATTTTCTATACTAATTGCTTGAAAATTCATGGCAATAGATGGCACAAAAATAATTCCATCATTGAAATCTGGCCCGGCATTAAACCTGGAACCATTTATTACCATTCTGTCACGTGGATAAAAAAATATATATCTAAGTGAGATAGGACTATGTCCAGTACAAAGTCCAAGCTACTAAAATGAAATCGTTTACAATTTCCCACGCTGAGTCCCACAATAGAATGAGTATTCGGAAATGTAGCACTATTTCGAAGCGTAGGTATAACGTATAACAAGTCTTATACAGGAGTTCTATCTGCGAACCGGCAGATGCGCCACTACTAAGTAAGTTCGAACGTGTGCCAAAATTCAGTTAATTACTTCAACACAAGCACAAAACTTGTAACTATACGAATTCAATTAAAACTTACACGCAGTTTTACTGCGACAAACTCACATCTGAAAGCAGCTCTTAAAGTATTACGCGGAATATTACCAAAAATAATTATACACATTTATATGAGCCAAGCATATATTACACAAGCCTACACGTACGGCGTATGAAGCAGCGTGTACACAATCTCGGGATTAGAGTAGTTAGGTCGAGTGCTCGTTCATTGTGTAGCGCATCATTAGCGAGAGGACTGCGCCCGGAAACATACGGAACGCGCTTTGAGGCAGTTCGAGTGCGATCATCTAGGGGCACGGTAGTACCCACAAGTAGTACCCCTGCTGAAGGTTAAAATAAAAGTGACAGTGGTATTACCTAGTTTTTTTCGAAATGCTTTGACGTTTTTTATATGTTTTAGATAAATATATTCAGGTGTCTTAAACCCTAAAATGCTAATACTCAATCACTGTTATTCCATAATTACAGTTGGATATGAAAGTTTAGCACACTCTCTGTAGCAGCGTAGTGCATATGATATTTACCCAGTTGTGGTTAGATATACACTGATGCTATTTAATTTAGCCTAATTTCAAAAATCCACTTCAACCAACAGAGGCAGTAGGGGCTATGCTAAGTATTTTATTATTGTTTTGTTTTACATGTTTTGCTTACATTTTACTACTCTCTACACATATTTATATTGCTATACAAAAGTTCTGTACTGGAATTCAAATAAAAAATAATGTAAACAGCCCACTTTAGTGCTTACAGGTGAAATTACACCCGTATGTCACCGCAAAAACGAGAGCTCAGTCCGAGTAATTAAAATTAAAGCGGAGACGAGCCTCCGCGTGTTGTTGTACAAGTACTCATAATTCCTACTACAGAAGGTACCACCGTTCATTTCCATCTAAATTAAAACAAATTATCGCCATGTATCGTCATTCATCGCTTAAAACTTTAATACCTAAAGTGATTAGTCCGCATAGGAAGTGTTATCAAAGTGATTAGACCGGTAATGGTCAGAGGGAATTAAAGGCAAGGTTTCGGGTAAAAGCTTAGAGAGAGATTTGCCTCAAAGCTTTCGCAGCCGCATTCGAGGTTTTAATGTTAGGTAATTTGGGAATTTAGCCCTTGATTCACCTGAATGGAAGATTTTTATTAAATTTAAATATATTTATAAAATACGCTCTTAAAGTGTTATTTGTTTAATAATGTTTTATTTGTAATTAAGACAAGTGTGTTATAAAAATAGATAAGGAAAAAGTATAGAAAGGAAATTATATATTTTTTACTTCACGTTAAAATAGTATAGAGAAACCCGAGCTAAATCGCGTCGGTATTAGTCGGATTACATTCTGAAAGCTGCGCAAAAGCTCCTTTGACCTCCACCCTGAATGCTTTAACCTTCACTGAAAATGTTTTTTTAATGGTAACAACAACACTGCTCAGGAAACATTTAAATTATTATTTTTCAAGCTACATACTGTAGTAAATCAGAGGTTACCTAACTTTATGTCAAAAAGTATAGGTTTGTGTGAAATATTATATTAGTATACGTCTTCATACGTTTTAACTGTACTACTTGTACGCTATTTTGCTCTAATTGCACCCTTACTACTTTCCTGCATGGCGGAGCTGTCACCATACCGGTCTGACGCGCAATGGGTTCCGGGATAGATATCTGAATGAATTTAGATTTCTTATGTGTCTTTGTGTGTCCATGTTGCCCACAACACGGGAAAATTCTAGTGTGGGGCTCTCAGTGTAGAATATATGTGTGTTTACCTGTTTACTCAATTTAGTTGATTGCAAGCTGTTTTGAAATCGGTACATACTAAAGAAGTCAGATAATACGTTGTTGTCCTTTAACTGCACGCTGTCTGCTTACTGTTACTGCGCATTGCATTCAGTTTGCACACGCACCATATCGTTTTCACATCACCTTAACTTAATTATTAGGTGAACTAATTGCGCTGCAATAAACATTTTATAATAAATAGTTAAGATTGTACTATTTGTATAGCAGGTGGTCTTAACTAACAAGCAGGATTACGAAGAGCAAATAGAATTAATACTCGGCCGGTATTCAACGAGCGAGGAAGCGTCCGCCGGCGTGACCCGCGTGCTGGAGTCGCGTTTAGCAAATTACATTTCATTTGGACCCGGGAATAGAACAACAGTCGTAATGGCAATGCCCGGGAGGAATGATACAATTACACAAGAAGTGGAAACTAGTTTATTGTGTTACGAATTTAACATACTATGTACATTGTTGGGGTAAATCCTCTTAAGTAAATTTACGCCAGTGTTGGAATGCCTTGCTTTTTACCCGAATGCATCACAAGTAGTTTTTCGAGGGTATATGTAGGGGTATATCTATGTATGTCTATTTCTTTGGCATTCGCTACATCTCAAACGACTTGAGGGATTCTAACATATGAGGTGTCATGGGATTTGTCTCAATTGTCATCGTGACATAGGGTATATAGGTAATTATTGAATATGGTGCCTGAAAGCTGAAATAAAAGAGGTATTAAGGAGATTTTTTGTTTCTGAGATTATCACCAGTTGATACCATAGTTCGTTGTAGTTGAAGGCATAGTGCTGGCGAAGGCGAAGGCACTGTCACTGGTCTATGTGTGTGTCTGCCTTTCTACAGTCGCGACAGGTTGGGCAGTAGCTATCTATAATATTTGATTCTGTGAATTGTGTATTGATTATTTATATGTATACTTAACTTTATGTGTAAATATACACATCAATTATTATTTAAGTAATAATAATAAAATTCAATTCAAACCACTTCAATTATTCATTGACACAGCGGCAGTCAATTAATAACTCGATGAGATCGGACTGATGGACACTCCGTCAATTACTGGATTGATGCGTTATTGGCGCGCAACGAACTTTACAAAATAAGCATATTTAATACTATATGCGCTTACCTTTAAGCTTAAAAGATTGCTACCAAGCGTGCAAGTCTTTTTATTTGGTTTTTATTTTCACACTGCATTGCTAATGTATTTTTTACTGAAACCAAATCCCAAACTCATGAAACAGATAAGAACATTGTTCACATTTATTCTAAAATCTTTAAAATCACAATGAAAAACTTATCTACACGTAACATCCATGTTTTTAATAATTAATCCATAATGTCTAATTTACTCGAATACCCAGATATACAACAGAAATATTTATTTTAAGTTATTTATTAGTTGGGAATTGAAAACCTTTGTCAAAACAACAATAAAATTAGAACAGATTCCATTGTATAGATCGTTTTATTTAGCTTCAATTAAGGTGCACTTCTCGATTACACTTCTCGCAACAAAGGTTCTCCTGGCGGTCGACAATGGCCGCTGGAGCCACGGGGCCCGCAAGAACCGCTTTCAAACGTCACAGCATTGACAAGCTTCAGCTACCTCGGAAATTGGCCTTTCAATCATGCCTTTTCGATTGAAAAGTTCCTAAAACAATTAAGAGGTTTTTATTTTGCGTTCGTATTCGGCTGGTTTAAATTCTCTGGACTTGATTAAAATGTTATTTATCAATTTCCGGTTTGTGACTATTATTTTATGTGCATAATACAATAATATAACATTTACTAAATAGCTCTCACGGTTAGGAAATGTTTTTAACAATACTTTATAGCATGTAATTAGATTAATTTTTGCCGTAAAAATTGGGCTTACGCTTTGAAAGACCTTAAATGGGTCATTGGTCCAAATGTCGTTTCTGAACCGAACGGAATGATGAGTAACTTAAATGCGTCGTCAGGTGAATGACGTAAAATATTGCTACTTTAGTTTCAGAACGAAAAAGAGATACAAAGATTTAGAAAGATCTTTGAGTATTTTATTTCGGCGTCACGTACAGACCCTCGCCGGACGCACAAAGCGGCGGGATTGGCAGCCGACGTGGCCGCTGACCGCTGACCACACGAGTGTCGGACTATTGATATACAGGTATGCCTCGGGACTTGATATCGGTATACAGAGAATAGCTATCGGTGTTCATAACATAATATTGCGTACCTTTGAAGAATAAAATGTTATGTTATTCGTGCATGTTTGTATTATTGCTGGTATGTACCAATAACTGAGCCTTAATACAGAATACTATGTGATATTTGTTGAGGAAACGGTTCTTCGGGAAAAAATTGCAAGTCTTCGTGTAGTAATAGGGCTTTAGAAAATCATATCCGTATGAGCAGATTAAATAATATTATTACATCGAAAACACACGCCTTCTTAAGGCATTTACAGTTACGACGTAACTTTCAATTCCATTCCACTTCGAGCTTTATACTACAAAGATTTATACTACAAAAGCCTTATACTATAAAGTCCTACGACAAACCTCCTATACTACAACTGTTTACAATAGTTAGATTTGTCCTAAATAACCTTTAGCTCTACGCTTATATTAGCCAACTTTATCATGTGTAGAGCCAGCTTCCTCATCACGTACTGGACTCAGTTCCGGCGCTCCACAAAGGTTGAAGGCACGACAATAGCCCCTAAACAAACTGCCCCTCACACGCCTTTGAAGCCTCACTATTGACAACGTTCGCAGGTACGGGAACGTAGGAAATTGGTCCTCGTCTTATATGAATTTATTTTGGTAGAATACATTGTCTTTAAGTAGTTAAATACGCGGGTATAAATATTTCGAAATAATTTCATCGAAAATTATTTGTATGGCAATAACATTTCACATTCTAAGATCAGTGTAGTACTGTTGTAAATACTATGCTTTGCTTTGACGACTTCCGTGGCGGAACGGTCATCATACTAGTCTACCGCGCAATGGGTCCCGGGTTCGATTCCCGGCCAGACGGATATCTGAATGATGAATTTTATTTTCTGTTCTGGGTCTGGGTGTTTGTGCATTTGTCTTTGTGTGTCCATGGCACCCACGACACAGTAGAAAATCCTGTTGTCTATGAGTGTCGAAAGCGTCTTTTTTATGCAAAAGAGAAGCAACATTTTGGACGAACGTCACCATTGCATATTTATATGCGTATCACGTACTATAAGAATATGGGAACATTAATCGTATTTAAGACGTTTTCCATCACGTTAACCTTGCAGTTCCTTTAACGCCTTTTCACGAGATCCCGTCGCTCCTCTGTATATCTTACACCGCAAATTCCTTTCACAGCAAAGGTTAAGATAAATCAGCAGTTTTACTGTTACAGGAATATTCAGTACGTATATTCCACAGGGTAGACGCTGAATAAAGGAATAGCTAGAATAGAGTTGCAGACGTACGGACGATAATTTCGTTCTATTTCTTTGTGTTATCATCGTATTTAAAGATATAGAAAATTAAAGCTTAATAATTGATAAATATTCCAATTAGTAATTTAGGAAATGAGCTATGAGGATTTATATTTAACTAAAGCTTTCAGTTTCAGTAAAAAATGACTGAAACCTACATTATGTACCATTAAAGTCAAATCACGGCTTGATATTGATTTAGTATAACATCTCTGACCGACTATATCCTTAGATACTTTTATAATAACTTCATAGAGAAGCAGATGTAGAATAAAACAATGATAAATTTCACTGCGCTTCGAAAAGGAACACAAAGAAAGATGATCTGTTTTGAGATACCACGACAGGAAAATGTATTTTTAACTTGTATGATATAGAACTAGCAACCAGATTAAACATAAATTCTATCTTAAGTAGACAATACATGCTTCCACCACTGACGGCTTGAAATATCTAAATAAAGAGGACGAAGTTATAGTTGAACTGCTAAGATCTGGAGACAAACCAGTTGTACAGGAATTAGTACGGATCTTTTGCTC
>DWMA01000254.1:0-12591 GCA_018252035.1 Urbanus sp. 3 SS-2014
TGAGGTAGATAAGGGACTGCATGTTATATTCGTGTACTTATTATTTTCCCTAGAATATAATTTAGATGGGGGTGTAACAATCAATCTTGAGTGTACTATAAATAGTTTACAGACTGGATGTTTAGCAGCGTCATCTGAGTGCTCTGTGTCCATTAAGGCTTAAAGATATATTGGATAGAATATAGATTGAATAGGATTCAATCGAGAGCAAAAATTTAGGTATTTGTAGTAGGTACCTCGTAGTCGAAAAAAAGAGGATCCCTCTTTTTTTTTAATAACTTTGTTTTTTGTAGTCAAGTACGCAATTCATTGACATTGCTAAATCACTTGACTTTGTAGTCTCTAGATATGACTTCAAAATTTATATAAATTATGCATTCAAAATATACTTTCAAAGTATATTTGCTCGTACTGCGTATATGGATGGACGTATATGGACGTATGTATTATGAAGTTTAAATTATATCTTCAAATCAACACAAAATCTTTATACTTTTTTAATGTCTATTTTCTCAATAAATGTTACGACAATCCTTTAAAAAATATCAATAGGTTTTTCATTAAAAGTTTCGTCTAATATCAGTTGCCTAACTAGTAAAGGTGACCAGTCATATTTAAATGGGTTATATTACGGATTTTCCTGATGGGCCGGTGTTTATACCTCGCACCTACAACTTGTTTATTTGCGTTTAAATATTTCAAGATCAAAGAGTCACATGACAGACATGAGACAAGTATCTACCGAGTCAAAATTCTAGTTTTCCTATAAAGATATCGTATAGAACTATGGAAGAATACTCCCTACATAACGAAATTATTCCATAACGAGCTTGCATTTTAAGAGGAAGTAGAGAAACAAGGGTTATTTCTTTAGTTTTTCATAAATATGAAGAGTAAATACTCACTGCTGCAAGAATGTCGGCCCCGCAGTTAACGAGCAAGTGTATGATGTCGAAGCGGCCCGCGCGCGCCGCGTAGTGGATGCATGTTTGACCTGTAAAAGACAATGTTCAATTTAATTTAAATTCCACATGTTAATAAAGTGGTAAAACCCTGACGTTCGCTGTGGTACATTTTTGCGGTATTGCAACTGCATAGCTGAGTTCTGGTATAGAGGCATTTCAATTTCGAAGTGTTCTATATTATTAGATACTCTAAAATTCCAAGTTATCTGTGATCTGCTGTAGCACATTTTATCATGCGTCATATATTATATCCCCAACTGAAGCATGATCACTAATTGCATCATGTTGTTTAAATCCGGATTATTTTGGAAATATGGTCATAACGACAGTGGCTAACCTTACGAATTCTTAGAAAAATACATTAAATCAGGGAACAGGACGATTGTAAAAATATTAATTAAGAATCTAAAATCAGAAAACGGTTAATGTTTCATTTCCAAATGATAAGTTTATAGTGTATTTTTGCAAGTACGCTTTCTTGTACATAAGCCCTGCTATTGTTTTTTTTATTCATGCCACCTTATCAGACGTGTTGTAAATGTCCGATTTGACGGTTTTGGGTGTTTCCCGGGTGATTGGTGTGAAGCGATAAAACATTAAACGTTAGTAACTTTGCCGACATCATATTAGGTACATACGCGTCTGTGGTACATAATTACTTAACACAAAGGAAATTAACAAAAGAAAAGAGTACCTACGTTTATCAAGATTAAACTAAAAGTATTGTAGGTATAAATGCGAAAGTAGACTGAGAGAAAAGGGCTGTAATCTAAAACATAACCAATATGTATAACTATGTATTTAGAAATCTGCTTTATTCCTGTTAAAAGCTCGGTATTAGCTTTAAAACTTTAAACTGGTTCAATCGCAGAGGTAATGAAAGTAACGGCTGTAGGTATGCCAAGTGAATCTGCGGTATGCTTTCACCGGGGTTTTTCTAACGTCATTAAATACAGAAACCTTTCGCCTTAAGCCATCAAAGAATCAAATAACTGCATAGTGATTGGCGCATGTGGGCCAACGACCGATCTCGAAGACATTCGACAAGGAAAATGCGCGGTATAGTTCTTTCACATGACCATTTGATCCATGGGAAAACATCCCGCTAGGTGCATTAAACCCCGCAAGAAGTAATTTCCGGGTGTTTTGTTACAACCACTTTTTGTATATCTACTTATTTGTATAACCCACTTTTTTCAGGGTACTTAATAGTTATCTAAGATATTAAAATACTTTAATTTTTTTTCGAACTTCTCACACGCATTAATGAGATTAGAAGTTATCGATAGTTTGGATATTATGCGCTCTATTTATATGTTAATTTTACTCGGTACTTGACCTTAGATTACACAGTTCTAATTAAAATTATTAGATTAGATTATATTCATAGTAGTTTACATATCTGGTATATCTAATTGTAACTGCATTTCTCCGATAGGTATGCGTTTTCCGATAATATAACTTAATAACACTGGTGATTAGACGGAATCAATAGTAAGGCACTGGCCTACTTCCAAGATTATTTTGAACGCGGCGCAAATAGATCACTGCGTTCTTTGGCTTAAAATCAAATAATAGTTAAAAGTTAAAAACAAAAATATTTTGAATAGTTGCCGTTTTTATCTTTTGAGTAAATACGGGAACTTTTGGAATTCGACAGTGAATGTGTGATCTAATTTGACTTGTCTGTGTAGTTTATAATTTATGGAGACTTCGAGTGGTATTAAGTGTTGGCTTAGCAAGTAGGCACATAACATAATTATATTTGTTGATTATAGAAGTGGATTAAGAGCCAACATTTGAGGCAGGCAAACAATGACAACAGCTTACTCTCAAACTGGTTGGAGTTCACTCGTTTTGGGAAATGCGTACTCGCGCGAGATGGTACGGCGATGGCTTGGTTTTGGAAGAGTAAACAAACAGTGATGGTGAACTGTCGACGTGTGTCACGTCACGCGCCTTCCGCCGCCAATTAAGCGAATTTCGATAGGATTTGTTTACTGAGAAATTGACACGTCGCTTGTTTAGGAGATTGTATCGAGACTCATCGAAAACTTATATTTCGAAGATGTGATGCTGTGAATTCATTATTTAATTCTAAGATTCTGTGGAACTTTTTGTATTAAATTAGAGACGATAAATTTGGTTGGTTGAGACACGGTCGGTGACATAGGTACCTAATCAATAAACAAAATAAAGTTTTTTACACTCATACTGGCATATGAGTACTAAGTAATCGCTGGTGATACAAAAACAAGAGTCCCAAAACATCTAATGTCTGTAGTAGGTATCTAATTTAAACTGTTGCTTGACCAGGACTTGAACCTAAACGCATCATACCGGTATATTGACCTGCATCACGCTGGTCATTCTAATGAAACACTAGAACATAGAAGCCGTATACAAGAGGCAAGACCTAATACTTTAATACATTTAATAACGAACATCATTAAATGTTATATCCTTTAACACACGGTATAGGTAATTTTTTTATACCCACATAGGTATCGGTTAGAGAAGCAAAATCGACAATTTTATGTGACTATGTAACACAGTGAGCAATACCGGGTAAAACCAATACCAATGCGTAGTTCTCAGAGGTCTTGTTTGTTTGGTCACCATGATAAACGCAAGAGGCGGTGAAGATTGCCTCAAATATTATAAGTCTTACGGCCAGATCATACAGGATAAATTACAATAAATCAGCGCATAATAGGTACACATAATTATGGTGGTCTGAACGACGCATTATTTATTTATTTAAATGATCACATAATCGGAATTCAAAGAGTAGAGTTCAATGTCATTATAATTATTGAAAGGGTTGCACGTGTATGCTTCTTTTCTGAGATTGCAACACAATCGTCGTAGAATCATTGAAATATTTTTAGCGTAACGCTAAAAAACATCGCATCGGTCGCGTAGTGACTTGGAGTTTGAGATTCTGGCGGTAATTTTAATATTAGCCGTCGGCGAGCGCACGCGCAGCTGGCGGGCGCGGGCGGCGGCGGCGTGGGGCGCGGGGCGGGCTCTGGGGCGGCCGTGGCGCGGACGGACAGCGCGGCGTCGCTGGGCAACATGGTGGAGCCGTACAACATGCGGCTGCTGGCGCACGGCACGCTATGGCGACAGGACGCGCTGGAGGACCCGCCCTGGCCCTGGGACGAGCCGGACTCGGCCGTGTGAGCGAGCGTACGCGCGTGTCGGCAGCGGCTGCGGAGTCGCGGCACGATCGATGTGCCGCAGAAACATAAGCGTATGTCGAAGGGAAACCACGATTAGTCCCTAATTTTTTGAAATCTCAATTGTATACGTTTACGCCACCCGATGAATGAATTGCAAGTCGCCGAGTACTGGACCCCAAATACTTGAGCGATAATTATTTAAATGGAGTACTTAATTTGACTATTAAAGACAGCTATTATTATGATGTTGCATTTATAAATGTAATGTATATCCAGAATTGTGATATTATATCCGTAAGATATTCAAATATATGTATGTAGGAGAATTAGTGGATTTTTCTTTAGTGATCCTTTGTAGGAATAAAACAATTATTTGTTTAAAGTTTCTTATTTCTAATTTCACAGCTACAAATGATTTGATGTTCGATTTAAAAAATATAAGTACAACAGAATAAAGAATAATAGCAAACAATTTTACAGTGCAATTAATCGCAATAATTATGTTAAGTCCTACTATTAAAGTTTTACTATGGAAAATAGATATTTTATTTTTTTATATGAATACAATGTTATATTAACCATAAGCAAATAAAAAAGAGTAACAACTTTACTGATTAAGTAATAGGATGAGATCATAAATTGTAACAAGCCAATTTTTTAAATTAACGATATATTGTAGAAGCTCCTAATCGCAAAAACATTTCATATGAAAAATATTGCAATGACTTTACCTAAAACTCATTCTAATGTAACTAACTGTAAATTGAAGATTTATTAAAAAGCTACGCACTAGTGGTAGACCACCGTCAAAAATATATACTCGGCTTTTCCTAACAATATGCACAGTACTCTTATTGTATAGGAATTTTACTACAGGGAAATATTATAAAATATGTAAGCTACTAATAATTTAGTAGAGCTAACAATAGATACAATTCAACACTACTTTCGTGTGATAAAAATAAATAAGTGTAACAGTATCAGATTCATGAAATACAATAAAAAATTTACACCTTAATCTTGCTTCATACAGCCTCATCTATAAAAATAATCATAAGTTAATAAAACACAATCTCACAATCTAAGTACTTAAGGTAGGCCAATAGTGGAATATATTAATTGTTAACCATTTTTAACTTTTAGAACAATATTTACATACAGTAGGCTAAATACTTGCAAAGCTACAACTATCTATAATACAAGGTAGATTTAACAACACGTTTTCGAAGAAAACTTGAATGTAACAACTGAGTTCACCAATCGACACTCGACTAAACATCACTTCTAATCTGACGCAATAGAACTATGATTCGGCTACGAGGAAATTCACACGAACAATATACGCGGTGGCACCGGACGATCACACGACGCTTATTTTGTTAAGTTCGGACGCATCTTCGAGCAACTCGCTGAGCCGTACTCGGTCGTCCTTAACTGCATGCGGTGCGGCGTTGTCGGGTCGTCACACGACGCTAATTTTGCTGAGCGCGGTCGCCTCCTCCTCGAGTAACTTATCGGGGGGGTCGGGACGGGGCACTCGGTTGTCGTCGGGGCGGTCGAGCTGGTCGTCGTCGGGCGCGTCGTCGTCGGTGGGCTTGTCGGGCGGCGGCGGCGGCGCGGTGAGCGCGCTCCACCAGCCGGACAGCGCGCCGCGCGCGTGCGACAGCGCGCCGCCGACCGCGCGCGACGTGGTCGCCACCGCGCGCCCCGTCGTCGCCACCGCCGCCGTCACCTTGCGACCACCCTCCGTCGTCGACATCGTGCTGAACCAAACAATGTACTGTTTAAGTTTAAATACAATTATATTGTATAAAGATGTTATTTAATGAAAAAAAAATAGTTATGGAGGCAATGCATCTGAGACAGACTTGAATCCTAGCTGTAAGCAGTTGAATAACCAAAACAACACACTATTTAACTTTAGTCATTGGCAATGACAATGAGTGACAAATACCTAACTATAATTTTATAAAGTACAGTGCAATGAAATGAGAAAAGTGGGATATTATATTAAAGCTGATACACAATGTTCACAAGTAACCACTGAAATAATTTATCACAACTCAAATCACGTCTTCAATAAACATGTACTCACTGTGCAAACTTCAATTTCATATCAGCTACAGATAATTGCCCTGAAAATGGATGTGAAGGTGTAAGATTCATAAAGGCTTCAATATCTCCATTATTTGTAGATTTTAACCACTCCTCATAGCCAGGCGTACACTTAAAAGCGCTCATAAATTGATTGTTATAGGAATCCATTTCTCTACTGCCATCTGAAATTAATTGGTAATTAATTTAATTAAAATGTATTGTTTTATTTCCTGCCAAAATGAATTTTTGCTTTATAAATTTCAATTTCAAAATTTAAATACCTACTATAAAAGTATTAAATGCCAGACTTAAGTAATTAGTGAATTGGTTAGCGATCTCTATTGCTGTACATGGCAATAATGCATGATAAATCCGCCTCAAATAAATTATTCATTTTTGTGTTGATGGCCATTGTGATATTTAGCTTAATATATTCGAATGAATTAAGATCGGTTTAAATAAAATACGAAACATAACAAAACAGTGATAATGAAGTTGGTTTCTTTAAATGTTTAAATTAATTCAAGTAAAAAGGTAAACTCCTACTTCAGGATGTCCTGTGTCTATCACGCTTCTCTGTGGGGTGATGCATTTAAAGCTCTTGGCTTGTTCATTAATACACAGTCAGCAGATTTAAATACATTCAAATTACCTGGTAATAATGAAGTCCGTAATAAATATATCAGATAGCTAGCAAACTGATCTCTGATCCACGCATCGCCCTGCGTGGGCCCGTGGCGCACAACATGGTCAGCGAAACGTAGGTCTTCTGTACCAAGTGCTAGCTGCCTCCTTAGCACCATATCAGATGTTTCTATCCTCATTTCATTCAATTCAACTAAAACGTCAAACAACTGCCTCTTTTGTTTGAATAACACATTTGATGCACCAACAACAAACCCTTGCACAGCACTGTCTGACAACAAGTCCATATACTGCAAAGACAAATATGGCAAACACAAGTAGCCATCTTCAAACAGAGGCAGAGGAAAACCACATTCAGTTTGATCTATTTGTCCCGTCAAATTATAAAGTCCATCCACACTCATATCTCTTGCCATTGTGGGACTTTGTTGCGCTTCCGTCACTGATTTCTGACTCTTATACTTTTCGCCAATACTATGACACTTTTCTCGACTAGAAGTTATTTCTTGTCTGTCCACAACATCAGCAAGTATTGTCTCATCAAAACTCTGTCTGCTGACTCTGTCTTTCTCCTCCAATAGATTTCCTGTTTCTTTAGGTGAAAGTTCCTCTTCTATCTGAGTTGTACCATTCACATATGGTTCAGTAGATATTTCGGACGAAGTAATCTCAGATTCTTCAAGTTCTTTATCATCAATGGTGGTTGGTATGGGAGATAAAGGTCTGGATAATCTGAAATTAATTATACAGTGTTTACATAATTCATATTAATTACTAACCAACCAAGGGAGTTTGTATCTTAGCTCAAAAATTTCAAAATCAAGAAATATCACAATTAGAAAAAGTACGACATGGGTTCACAATTTAACATTTAGCTCAGTTGTTGCTCATCAGACATCAAAATAAGCCACTTTGTGACGAAAATTACTCAGAAATGTGAAAAAAAATTACAATTATTGTTAAATTGATATACAGATACACAGCAATTCCCAAAATGTTATTAAGTAAAAGTGCAAATAATAGTGGAGATATTATTGAAACAGTACAGAAAACAACTTACACAACATTAGCAGCATGCGACAGACCGTATTCTAAGCAACGTGGCAATAGAGACACCAAAGTCAAGAGAGCGGCAGAGAGTGGCCCCGCAGGAGATCCATAAATAAGAACCTTTCTACGAAGTAATAACAGCTTAAACAGTAAAAGTGCCTTGTGTCTCCAGTTCTCAACTAACTTCTGAACAGATAAGCCTGAAAATAATCAAACCATATTGTTGTTAATCTCGCCTTTTTTTATCATGGAATCAGTTTATTTGTGTAATTTAATCAACAACTCTGTAACTCACATTAAAAAACCTTGAAAGATACAAATGATTCATCATTTTTATAGGTACAATAGCTGACCCAGCGAACTTCATACTGCCTCAGAATCAATAAATAGAAAAGCTGAACGATAATTGCAGAATGTTTCAACTTTCAAAAGTTAATTGATAAAAAAAGAATTTGTAATAAAAAATTCCCAATATTAATTAGGTTTATAACACAGATTTATAAACATTGTTCAGTGAACCAAATTGTGAATCTAAACCATTCTCAAATCCTCTTGGACACACACAAAATATTTCATCAAAATCGGTCCAGTCATTTAGGAGAAGTTCACATTACATACACACACACACACACACAAGAAATATATAAATAAGACATAAACTTTATTACATTGATATTCTTCTTTTATTTACCTTCAAGTGTCTGGTCCATCTGAACAGGGCAGCTGTTCAAATGTCTATAAGCATCCTCTAACAGCTTGGTTTGTGAGAAGTCCCCCTGGACGAACCAGGCACGCACCACCAGCTCCATCTTCACAGCTAGTCGGCCAAATAGTGGAGCTCGGCAAACAACACAAACACTTTTTTGTACTGAACTTCGGGTCATGTCCTCCGTTTTTTGCACCACTTGCTGTAATGTTGGATATTAGGAAATCATCATTACCATATTAAATGACTAAATATTATTCATCTGACATATACATAATCTAGTGTCAAAATAAAGAATCACTACATAGTATAAAACAAAGTCACTTTCCGCTGTCTGTCTCTATGTATGCTTAGATCTTTAAAACTACACAACGGATTTTGATGCAGGTTATTTAAATAGGTAGAGTGATACAAAAGGGAAGGTTCATATGTGATTGATTGCATGCGAAGCCACAGGTAAAAGTTAGTTTCTGATATAAGAAATAAATTCAATCTCTCAAGGTCTATAAAAGTAAAGCATTACATTAAAAAAATGTTTTACCTCTATAGGAATTTGGCGGAAGCAAGATATCCCATACACAGTATGTGCAGGCTCTGTTAACCCCGGCAAGTTGAAGAATATAGTGTCAGATAGGTAGTTGTGGGATCCATCAGGTAAGGCCAGGGCAGGCAGGTGGCGCCAAGCCGGAGGCAGCTCGGAGGGACGCCCGGGCACCAGTTCTGGGTAGCAGTGTTCCACCTGCAGCAAGTTACAAAACTATTAAACACAAAAAAATCTTTAACTTCGTAAGATCAATGTATTATTATATCCTTTGATAATAATACGGTGATACACTAGGTGAAAGGTATATTATTGCATCTCTTATTGCATGGAATTACCAAAGTAATCGAAATCTGCATGGGCACTGTGGTAAATACATGTTATGATTGATATACATTTCCCTGCAAACAAAAAATATTTACCAACATCGCAAAAACATTATTGATTGATAAAAGATATGACGCCTACACATTACCTGGCATCCTTTTTTATGATGGAATCCAACCACTATAATATTCAGAACGGGTTCATTTATAAATGACATATTGGCTAGGAGATTTCAATTTTACGGCGAAACTAACATCTTATAAATATTGCTTACGGCACGCTATTTACACAATTTAGTCAAATATAACGCATTGTAAAATAAAAAGTTCAGTATTTCACTGAAAGAAATGAAACGAACACAGTGAATAAATGTCAATCTGGTCAATCATTTTTGACATAACTAAAAGGTTGCTATTGCTAAATCTTCTCAATTATAATAGTAAAATTTTATGTTCGAATATTATAAAAAAATATTTTTTGACAATGTTACTAATAGAGACCAACAATAAAATAAAGTTTTAACTTAGATATAAATTACTAATTAATTATCATTATGAAAAGATATTTACTTAATTAGTTAACTTCATGAGAAAGTTACCATATTTTCTCACTAGGTGCCTCTAGTTATCCATATCGAAGATATTCTCGATCACATTTTCATTAAAATAGGGCGTGCACTATGAACTTTCATGGACCATTTGAATATATTGGTAATTAATTCTATGGCAAGGAAACAGGAATTGAGGTTAATTCAAGGCTGATTATCTCAGGCCATTCAGATCAGGTAGTGTGGAAGCCCCATAAGTTGCCTTAGAACGATAAAATGTTCAAATTGGGCTGTTAAAAGGTTTTGTTAATTATATAAATAGTGACAAACTGACAAGTTTTGACTCTTTTTTTTTCCTTAGTAAAATTTTGTTACCTAAACAGTCCGCTAGGAACTCTGCGTGTAGATCTATGGGCCCAAACGTAAACGAAGAACGTTTCACTAAACCTTATAAACTCGTAATAAGGGTAGAGGTGTAGTACCCTTATAGTATTGGATATCCCATCCACGTACACTTGAGAAATTCACCTGTGTACAGCGAAGATATAAAATATTCGTAATACACGTAAAAAAATAATATCAGAGTTAAATCTTTTATTTTAAAATTTACCTTTCACAATTAGATACAATATTAAACATAGTTCGTTCTTTGAAACTTAGGTACTTTCTCATTTTTTGCATTCTGTGTCAAGTACCATCAATTATATCATATAAAATAATATGATTTGGCATTATAGTATGTCGTGGCCCTTAGGCTGTAAGTCAAAATAACAGGCCACAATGCCTAATCCATGCAGCGAGGCCAGCGGGCCACAGCTTGATAACCTCTAACTCAGAACTATAGATCAGAGACAATGAGAAGCTTCCGACATTTCCGTTCCAGTTGTCACATTTGACTTGATTTGAAAATATTTTTTTATCTGTGGTAGAAACTTAAAATTTCGCTCAAGATTTGCTAAACAATAAAGTACCTACTACCTGGGTGTTTTTGTTGTTCTCAGTAAATTAACAAGATATATTGTTATATCGGTTAAAATATAATAAAACAAGTGTTAAAATTTGAATTTGCCTATTGAACTATTAAGTGACTGTGCTATTGAACTTATTGGAATTTATTTGTTTTATTATGAAATGTATGCGTCGCCATTTTCGCACCTATCACTCATTGCACCGATATTTTTTTATAGTGAATAATTTGTTATAATCAAATAACAATTGTGACTGAACTGTTGCTTAGATCGCGTAATATTTAGAACATTCGGTGAAGTGCAGCGTATTGGACATTGCTTCCTTAAAAGGTTAGAATTTCCTTTTTATATTACGTAGATTTAATAACAGATGTATGTATTATGTATTTACTGCGCCTCTAATCGTGGCAGAAGTCATCTATGCTTTGTTTATATTGATTGATTTAATCAGAATCTCTTAGTTATCGTCTTGAGCCGGTGCTCAGTAAATATATTTTAGTTGTCGGTGCCTGCAGCACTCCTGTATTCAAATTTCAAGGTCTTCAAAATGTCACAGTGCCCTTTTTTATTGTGAATGTAATGGAGATGATACGCTAAAATACTCTATCGGCTCTTCCGTGTTGCTATATTATGATAATGTATCGAGTTAATATTGAACGGAAATCATTTGTCATTTGGATCGGTTTACATCTCTGACTTGGATATTATCTACTTACAATTTTTTAATTTTGTCTTAAAATGGTAATAAATGTGTTGTGAGATCGTGGTACCTATATTTATTGTAAATTGTTGTTGTACATAATTTTTATTATTAAATTTGGTATCATAGCAGCTACCGATTTAGGTGCTAGTATTCTGAAATTGTTAATTATGTCCATAATATAGTTCAATAAATCAAACATAAAAATACATATTTGTTGGATTTTTAGTATTTCTGGTTATAGTGGGCATAATTACACACTATACATATTGTAAAAATTTGTAAGCATCTCGATTGAAGAGGTAAGCCAGATCAAAGCCCGTTGACCAGTGAACTGATGGGGTTTCATAATAGGGCCCTACTTTTAACCTAATATGTATGGAAAAAAGGTGCACTTCACATGTTATAGGTTACCTCTTATTATTTCTTTAAAAGAAGAAGAATCTGGGTAATTAAAATTTACACTGAATATAACCATATTTTTGAATTAACCAATTCAAAAACACCTAATTAATTAAATTTTGCCTGTTGTAACATTTATTTTATTACATACATTTATTCAATTGATATTTGAATAAAAGAGTAAGGTCACAGCTGTTTTATATTATATTGTTTAAGTATTCATCATTGATTGAACATTCACTGCATGAAACGTTCATGTCCACGAAATGGCTTTGCCCGCTTGGAATTTTTATATGCGATCATCAACGGCAGTCATTACATTTTACTCTATTTACATAAAACCGTAATGTACAAATTTCTATGTGAAGTCGACTAAAGATTATATTTATGTACTTATCAGTAGGTTATTGGATTTTGCTGCCTGTGTGATTAGTGACCACACTAATCATCAGTGATTA
>DWMA01000255.1:0-12586 GCA_018252035.1 Urbanus sp. 3 SS-2014
ATAATAAAAAAAACAATAAAGTATTCAAAACAACGACAGAAACTTTCTGGTACAACACCTTACATCATACTGAAAAGCTTACTCCTCTATAAATACTAATAAAATGAAGTATAATTTAATCTCGTTCGGAAATTCCCATTATTGGGTTTAAATGCTACTTAATTTTTTATCAATGCCACATATTCGAAATTCACGTATCCGTGTTGTGGCAATTAAATCCGGTATCGGAAATATTTTTTATTGGGTGTGTACTCACATTTCCCACGCAAATAGTTCTCAGAAATGCTTTGCATGTAATGTATTTTTGTACGTTTTATACAAATAAAAAATGTTGAAGTGATAATTGTTGATTTATTTTTTTTTAACTACGCGAACATAGTAAATAGTTTACTATTTGTGTAGTATTTCTCTTTTTTATAATATAGATGAAGCAAATAAATTTATAACCATCTATTTTTGGTGCTACCTTATGGGAAGTGTAAGGTTAGAAAATTATTTAGAGTAAACTTGATTCCAGAAGACTAGAATAAACTTCCAAATGTTTCTGAAATCTTAACTTTCATTTGGCCGAACCGATACATTGACTCCACCAGCCACAAAAATCTTATAGGTACTGTTATCCTTATGAAAAGAAACCCGTGTTAAACATCATTGAGTTCTTAAACGTTTTAAGTACAAAATATCGTTAGTTATAAGATCTTTAGTAAAAGAATAAGTTCAATATGAAAGTAATTAAACAGCGTCGTAATTAAATTTCCTCTTTCAGAAACGAACAACAGTGAATGGACAATACCGCAATCCACTTACTGATTAAAATCTGAAGTGACAAGAACTCGTATTAATAAAACCTCAAAATAAAGTAGTTTAGTTCAGTCGAGTAAAGAGGACAAGGCATTGGCAATTTTTAATTAATTTCCGAATAGTCGAAGCGAATTACGATGCACGGTGAAATACTGAAAGAAAATTGAAATTTTAATCATTCCGCGTTAATCACAGCGATTGCATTGCATCGGGTAATGACTTAAAATATAATTTGCATAACCTGAATCTACATGGAACATCGTACAGCGCGAAATTAAAACTCATTTGGACAAAAGTCAATCGAACGTTAATTTCGATCACCCTTTGTTCGTGTTTCAATCACGACTTTTAATTTGACGTTTCGTCATGTTTTTCACATAATTCCCGCGGAACGAGTACACGAATATTGTAAATACCGTTCCGTCCACATCAAGAGTCGAGAGGCTCATTAACGTAACGAGCCGGAATTGAAAAGTTAATTCATTTTCTCATTTCATTTCTGCACTTTTAATACAGCTGGAACATTTTAAAAACTATTTTACAAATCGAATTTCTCTTTGAGTTATTTTAGTAGGAGTTTAGTAGAGCTCTTCGCAGCTTGAGTGGAAACATTAGTACTACTCTTCACTATAATATCATGGCAGTTCAATTGGCTAAAAGTTTCACATACTTATCACTTCTAATTTCATCAAAAATATTTTAGAACACCTAAAGCGTGTGCATAAACTGTTATACGACAATACTCAGTAGTAAATACAACTAGTTTTTGCCCGCGGCTTCGCTCGCGTTATATATTAGGTTTGTATACTTCTTATCAAGTGGTCGGAGGTGTAAAAGTAGGTAGGTTGTAGGTATAAAAGTTATTTTTCTATCCCTCAGGAGTAGTAGCTTTTTTCGGGATGAAAAAAACTACTACTCCTGAGGCAATGTGTGTGCAAAATTTCATAACGATCGGTTGAGTAGTTAAAGCGTTAAGGCGTTACAAACAAGCAAACAAACAAACAAATAAACGGACATTTGCATTTATAATAATTAGGATGTGGATATATTTTATGTAGTTCTTTGCAGATATCCGCAGGCTCCAGAGAGCAGATCAAGTATACGCTATCCCATAACACAGCGTAGTACAACAGATGGTAACAACCCGGGCATATGCAATGAATTTACAATGTATAAAAAGCCAATTCAGCCAGCTAAGGATATTAAAAGCTTCACAAAGACCTCCCCTTAGGATATAAAGTATTTACAGGAAGATGTTGCTACCTATCTTCTTCGGATAATTTCTTAGTCGCTCTTAAAACATTCACAAGTATAATAAATAAATAATAAATAACTCTTCATACTCATAGCCCCACAGTAGGATTTTCACCCAGACCAAGGAAAATAAACTCATCATTCAAATTTTCCCCTAGCTGGGAATCGAACCCAAGACCCTCGGATTAGCGGTCCGGCGTGTTAACCATTCGCACATCGGGGTCGTCGTATAGTCTGATAAAGCCAAATTATATATTTTTCTTTCAGTAACTCCGTATATCTGGAAAAACACATTACTTTTATAGCACAAATCCTAATATTTCATGAAAAGAAAGAAAACAAGAGAGCGTTTCTTTTATACTCGAGTATATTCCAAACGTTGGCGGTGGCAGATATTGGGATGAATAAACACGGGCCTTTCATTGTAGCCGGCTCAAGTTGACGAATTACTGTCCGAGTATAATCTCTACGAATAATAACGTCCCACTCAACTCGTGGTATTCACGAGGGATAATCCTTTCCATTTTTACGAGTGCTATGAAAACGTGTCAAGTTCACACCTGCGAATGTTTGTCCACTTCCAATTCTGTGTAACTAGAGATAGGAATTTTGTTTGTTGAGCACGGCTAACCGAATTTTTGTTGGCGTTAGCAACGTTTTGTGAAACATTCCTTTATTAAAATATGTTATGTCTGGGCAAATATTAATGCTATTGAGTAAATGGTCGCTTGGATTGGTTTTTTTGCCAAATAACAATAATTTCTCTAACAGGCGTATTATTAATATCGTAAGTATATTGATTCTCTGCTCCTATCACAGTTTGCGTATAGTATTTTGTAGACAAAAAATTTTGTCAACTCATACACCTACTTTACAAAATAATTCTTTATTTTTTCCACTAGTTGCTAGAAAATTATCACATAAAAATTGGATGATACCTCAAAACCATTTTATTGATCAAAAATTGAACAGCAACAATAGAGCTGATATCGCTCGATACACAAATGTGTCACGTCAAAGCGCTGATATATGACACGTCACTCAACTGCAGTTGTGGAGCGTAGTGGAATTCACCTGAACCTCGTCAAAGGCTGACGTACTGGGAATGAAACGTCATGACGTAGTGCAGGCATTTTATGCTCGGAAAATATGGCGCATTGTTATTGAGTGAAACAATTTAAAACACGGGTTACAGACATTGTCCCGTTTTTCAATTATTACTGGATTTAATCGATTCATCAAGCTTATGATATTTACGTGACACCGTAAATATATAAAGCCCAAAATATACTTTATCAATTTAAAATTGTAAGGACGAAAATCCTGAGCCATTTGGGCCTTGAAAAATTTTACAGCAATAATACAGCCGTTATTGCTCCAATACACAGATGTGTCACGTCAAAATGCTGATATTTAATACGTCACGCAGCTGCAGTTGTAACGAAGTACAGTGGAATTCACCTGAACCACGGCAAGGTCTAACGTATTGATAATGAAACTTCATGACGTAGTTATTATGCGTTAAAAGATAAATGAATTGAATACAATTTTAAAGATTTTTACTTTTATTTTGGAATAATTACTGGAGCTTAATGTTTACCTGACACTTTAAAACTAACAAAACATGTAGTATGCTGGAACACGTTTATGAACATAGTTACATATTTTTTTTGTCAAACCATGACATTTATTTATTGGTATTTGATTGCAGTTGAGTGTGTCTAAAACCATTTTCCCTCTCGAAGATTTTAGAAGCTAAGACTGATTGGAAGTGATTTACAAAGTGACGCTCCAAAGCTCTGATAAACGGCATGCCATTCGTAGGACAGAGACACGTAATGAGCGATCCGAGTAGGTGCATCACCTACGTCGTAGCTACGATGAAAATGAAACATCACAATGTGTACTGAAAAATTTTATTCTTATATTGCTATAATTATAATAGAATAATAACTTATTTCCGGTTATAAAAAACACGAAAACCAAAAAAAATGCAATACCTTATATTTTTACAGACGATGGATAATAATTATTCATTATCAAGAATTATATTAGTATTTTTCGTCTACACGCACAAAGTCTAGAGTTAAAAATAAGCATCTTATACAATATGAACAAAATATAAAAAACAGCCTTAAAAATTATGTATCTTCTTGAATTAGAAGTTTTAATTTTTACTCGCATCTGTAACAATTTTGCCACACAAAGAGTTTGGGAGCCAAGATTGATTGGAAGTGATTCACAAAAGTGACGCTCCAAAGCTCTGATGAATGGCATGCCATTCGTAGCACAGACACACGTAATGAGCGATCCGAGCGATGCACCTACGACGTAGCAAACAGCTACGACGAGAATGAAACGTCACCAGACATAAAGACAGGCGTTTAGTTTTTATATATATAGGGTATTATACATACCTATACATAATTATACTGTATATCAAATTATACTTATTAAATATAATTTAAATGTTTCGTTGGAGTGACCACAATATAGTATATCAGCCATGCAAAGGTTGCTTAAGTTCAATCCCGGGTCAATCAGATTTTATTTGTGTGCGTATGAGTGGCTAATTGTGAATCTAAGGCTATGAATGAATATGAACTACTTTTATTTTTATTAGTAAAACAATTTTGCCTTCATGATTAATAAAGAATTATAAAAACCAAAAAAAAACAGACTGTAAACTGACAAAGGCATTTTTTTTTCCAATCCCCTTTCAGTATTAAGTAGTCGGAGAATTTTATTTTTACAAGTAATTTCTCTGTCTCTTTGCTGGTTTTCTGAGGATTTAGCAGAGAGAGAGGTGTTTAACAAACACGTTCAAAACTGTACCCTCCTGTCGCAGTGGTGTAATAACAGACATATCAATATAGCAATAAGAAAAGCATAAGACCTACATATTGCTTCACAACATTAAGTTCTTCAAAACTCACATTGCGAATATCGTCGTACAGATTTGTACGCTAGAGTCGTGGAAATCGCAAAAACTTTTTTCATCACAACTTCAGCTGTTCCAATTCTCTAAGAAATTTTCTTAAATTTGGCATAAACTCCGATATTTTGTAATATTCATATGGAACTGGTAAGCCTTTATTTAACTACCTATCCTTTTTATTATTATAAAGATGTATCAAATGTGTACCTGTTTGTTGGATTATTCATAAATCAATATATTAAAAAATATTATATGTTTTTTATTGAGTTTGAAGACTGACGCATAAGCTTGTGTGTCCCTTCAATCTCAATAAAACGAAATTATATAAATTCCATTTATTCCAAACGATTTTTATATAAAAGTCCTAACATTATAATAATTTTAATTATATACACATCCAATTTTAATTATATTACATAATCTTAAATTTATACCGCTTCAATGTTAATTAAGTAATCTACGGATATGTAGGTATCTTACCCAAAAAAAAAGGTACCTTATCTAAGAATCGAACCGGCTACCCTCGTGATTAGTTTGCTATGTAAGTAGTATCATAACCTAAAATAAGAACAAAATTATACACAAAAATTATCTTCCGAAAACTAACTTTTACATCGTGATAAGTAACTAGATTTTATCGCGACGCGCCTAGGAACAAATTACACGGCGTGCGTAGTTTCCAGGTAAATTTACTAGGATTAGACACCACGAAAATCCCACCGGATCTCTTTAAAGATTACCGCGCTTTCATGACATAGATTGTAACGAATTACAAGTAAAGTAATTGACTTTAGTATGTTATAAGAAAAGATATATAAATAACGTTTTTTAAATAACATAAAAGTAGCAAAAGAGCATGCAGTCCATCTGGTAAATGGTCATTGCCGCCCATAAACATGTGTAATCAACCCTAGATAAGATTATAACAGTACTTGAGGTTGGTCGATACGTCGATAGTCATAGATGCGTTTCTACTCCCGCGGACAAAGTTGGAATGCCTCGGATAATCAGGACAATAACATTCTATTAATACAGCTGCGTTTTATACTAGTGTCGTTAGGAAGAAATAGATGTGACGTTGGTGTCACAAGAGATTAACCACAAACTGTCCGGTAAGAAGGTTCGGAAGAAGAACATTAAACGACTACGCATTTTGATCTCTGTACATATATCCTAAGACTGTAGAGAAAATTACATCAAATAAGCATGGTAGCTTAATTATTTATCAATTACATAACAACCACCCGAAACATTTCACCCAAACAAACTATTAGAGCGAAATATGTATAAATAAACTCTCTATTATGCCTCATTCATACAACTTCACTTGCTAATGTGCCCTATTCAATAAATAACACGACAGTACCCAAACTTATTTTGAATTCCCATGCGGAGACACTCCACAATTTTTGGGTCTAACGAGTGAACATTTGTTTGGAAACTGAAATTAATTTGTTTTGCGGCATTACCCTGGCTTGAATTGTACAGACACAAAGAAACGTGATATGGGTCTCTTAATGTCCCTTACAAAGGACCGCTACTGTGCAAATTACTGGAGCCGTCTAATTAGCAAGCTAATGGAATTTTTGGAGTCTCTATGTATTAAAGGTTTCTAGTAGAAAACTCAATATAAAATAGATGTCGATATAATAAAATATATGAAGAAATAGATTTGGGACTAGGCTTACTAGGGCTACTGAATTTTCTGGGGATAATGCGCGGAATGTGGAAAAAATCGTAAATGACGACTTTTCAATTTGATATTATGATGATATTTATTAATTAATAACATGAATACATTATTTTATTATACAAAACATTTTTAAATTAGTATGAAGTATCGTATAAGAATATTTTGGACGAAAAGCAATATTAATGGCTGACTAAAGGGCTTTTATTTACAGAAAAAATATGAAAGTAACTCCATAGCAACGCGTCTTTCGTATAAAAATAATATTTACATTCATAGAAACAATTTTCAAATTAACGAAATGCAAACATAATCTTACTCAAATATTGTACGGAACTCTTAATTAGATACCAAAATATTTTTCGATTAAATCCAAAAGCGTTTTGCCTTTGTTTACCAATTTGCGTTATCAGAGCTTCTATAACATTAATTTTCTTTGTAATGTAAGCAGCTGAATTTAATTAACTCTCTTCAAAGGGCCTAGGGTAAATGAAACCGCTCTTAGGCTTCCACGTTTGGAAAAGGGGCAACAAAAACGCTTTGGCCCGCGTGAAAGAGCAGTTGCTATACCATTTTGAGTTGCAAAGGGGTTCGGATTCGACTCTTGGCAGATTCTTCAAAAAGGAGTGAATATTTTTCATCAGACCCCGCAGCAGACGCCTTATTACTAGGTTAGACAAAAAAATGCCACTGCCTTATTACTTATTAGGTTAGACAAAAAAAATTGGCCATTTACATTGAAATATATGTACCTACTAAAGTACTAGAGAAGCTACTTGAAACATAAAACATGTTCCATTTTTGTTTTCGTCATTGACATAGACTATAAAAATGAGCACCGCAGAAAAGACGGTGTGGGGTTTAATGCCTATTTGGTTCTAATTACGTAAAAAAATCTACACTAGTTTTTTAATGAATTTCTTTACTTTATTTAGTTTAAACAACATTGGTTTAGTCAACTTTTGTTGTTTCTGTTGTTTGTTGTTGATAAATAGACATATCGAGATCGAGGATTGAAAGGTAGTTTTTATAGCAAGTAGTATGTGGTTGGTTGGTTGATAGATTTTATTAAAATCAACTCATAATTTGACTAAAACTTTCTTATGACAATAAAGTTTTAGAAGTTTCTTATTTAACCAACTGTTTTTATTCTAGTGCTATAAGGTTTTTGATTTGGAAAAATATATACAAAAATATTTCTTTCTTTTGCGTCCGGCCGCCTTTTCTCCTATTTGGTGCAGATAAATCTTTGTTCTTTGAATGCAAATTAATGTTGCTCATGAGTGGCAGTGATCACTTATCATCTAATGGACTACAAACATATTTCCCTGTACATTTTGGGTAACTTTAAAATAATCGTGTTGTCATATACCTATAATAAAACACTCTTATCCGGTTTTTATATAGGTACCTATTTCTTGTAAGGTCTGAAAACAATAATATGACCTATTTGTGTTGTAAAATATCATCTTATTTTTCACCGCATCTATATGCTAATTAAAAATGTTTGTGCTGCTGTTTTTTTAAATAGATTAATTAATGAGGGTTTTCAACTTATTCAAGAGAAGACTCGTGTACCTATTCGACACACCTGTGACCCACTACAAATAGAATACTTGTTCTATTGTTCTTCTAAAGTTGTTCTATCTAAAGTTGATTAAGTACCAATGTTAATTAGCGGCAGTGATTACTTAACATCAGCCTGACTGCACATCCCTTCATTACTTCGTT
The DNA here is from genome assembly GCA_018252035.1 of Urbanus sp. 3 SS-2014. Classification (NCBI taxonomy): domain Eukaryota; kingdom Metazoa; phylum Arthropoda; class Insecta; order Lepidoptera; family Hesperiidae; genus Urbanus; species Urbanus sp. 3 SS-2014. The sequence goes on from DWMA01000255.1 coordinate 8,415, forward strand.
CCGTTCATCGTCATATGTAACCTCTAAATTAGATCGTGACCTAACATGAAAGAAAGAGACAACAGGAAGTGGCACGTGAGCGAATTGGGGCGACTACCAGTATGATCTACTTAGCATAGTTAACAACAATGCTTCCAGTCTTTGAGAGACGTAAATTTGGTTTTGCGTGACAATAGACAATCCATAAAATGCAGGTTTCTTAGTGGTAATACATAATACGATAAGCTACAGATTTCTATGTGTTTGTTTGGCTACACTGGTTCCCTTACTAATCGGGTCGTATGCCACTTCTGTTGTCTCTTTCTTTCATGTGACCTAACCTAGATAAAGTCGGTCATAGATGTTGACCGTTTCGTGTAACCTGCAAACGAGTAAACGACTAAATTTATCATACACGACAGACCAAGATGATAAATTATTTCATACAAAAAAGTAGGCTGTGGTATTGATAAAGTAAGGCTATATTATAGTTATTGATTTTAAAATAACACACTAGGTCAAGGCAAGAGTAAACGGTTTTAATAGTCTACATGGATGGAAAATCCACATTGTTGTATAATAAATACATGATTTGATGCATGTATTTTTTCCAAAAAAAACATCAAATCGTTTTGTCACTTATGAGGTTAAAGAAAACAGGTTTTACTTAATAATTTAATTTCGATTAAATAATAGTCAATAGACCTCGATTAGCTTCTAGCCTTTGATACGCTGAGCAAAAATCACCTACAATCATCGACAAAGTATCGTTCTTACCGATAGTATTTACGACACAATTTTGTAGGCTTACATAGACACGCTGTAGACGAATAAATTCAGTCTTTATTCAGACTCTGCACCTTCCATACCAGATCTGAGTTTCGCAAAGCGCGTCTCCATTCAATACGATCATTGTCAACTCTAATCAAAATTCACGAATACACCAATGTTGTTTGTGCTTATACAAAAAACAAATATACACTATGCTTTGGACTTAGTCATTGATCGGTTGATTTTAAATTTCAGCACGCTCTTGGCACTAGTCGTATTACGTTCTTCACTCACGCATCCGTGTCAGGTTTAAGATCCAAAACACCTTGAGCGTATAAATCACGTACTGCCTCTAAGAGCCGTCTTTCGGCTCGTGGCTCTCCCAAAGCCACGTCAACGCTTCCGGCGCACAGAAGAAGAGCTCGTAAAGCTGCTCTCGGCCAATCTGCTTGTAAACCTCGTCTGGCCTGTTTCCCTGAAGCAGCTGCACCAAATCTGGCGCACTCATATTCCAAGCGCTCTCCGTATCTTGTAATCAACGCTTCACCGGATTCTCTCCTTAATTCTGGAGAGAGAGACGATAACACCAGGAGGGCGACGTCGTCCATTGGTCTCCCTAACGACACCATCTGCCAGTCCAGTGCAATGCACTCGCTGACTCCTTCCCTTTCTCTAAACAAAAGGTTACCGCTCCAGAAATCGGCGTGCGCTAGCGGTGCTGGTTCAGACGGTCGCAACAAGGTTCCAAGTAGAGCAGGTGCTCGTGAGCTAAGTGCTGATACAGCGGCTGCTTCTGCAACACAATCAGGTCGGCCTCGAAGAAAAGCTTCAAGTTGTGGTAAGCCACGTCGGACGAGCCGTAGATAACCAGCAGCAGCTCTTTCACAGGGAAACAGAAAATCGAATCTCTGATCTAAAGGGCCTTCTCGTTCTCGTAAAGCAAGAGACAGTGCGTGGAGACGTGCGGCTGCAATAAGCGCCGCCTTTGCTCTGTCCACAGTAAGACCCTCCGCAAAGTCGACCGGTACATAACCATTCGATGTCACATCTTCTAAAACGAGCTCACTCTCTCCACCGATTTCACCTGAAAAAGATTACTAGTATTATACATAGTGATATTTCTCATAAATATCATATAGGAGTAACTTAAATTTCCCTTTTATAATAATAATATGTTCCTTGCAACATTTGAATCATATCGTAGGCAGAATTTCGCAAATATATTTTCTAGAGCATGCTACAGACGCAGCTGTTTAAGGCCTTTGAATGCGACATATTTTCTCTATTTTTTCACCGCAACACGACTGCAGCGTAGCGGCTTTGTTGACTCAGATCCATTCAACGTTTTAATTGCAATGACTAAGTCATGAAAGACTTTAAAATGGGATGTCCCAAAAAGCTTTTAATTTCTCTTTATGTATTGTTTTCTTTATTTGAGTACAATTTTTCGAGTTCACTTATTTGGGTTCAATTAGGTTGATTGACTTTTTATGTCCCATTGCTGGGAAAATGCCTTTCTCTGAACTAAGAGAGGCCTAAAGCATATTCTACTAAGTTGCACATATTATGTGGATCGGTAGACATGCCTATACTTATAAGATTTAAAAAACAATATGTCGTTATTAGTGAAGTAAAATGAAAATTTACAAATATTGTAATCGGATCACGTATGTTGCGTATTCAGTAGCAATCCGACTTATGGTTAAGCATTAGGAATTCTCTTAACGATCGTGAATTGTCTATAAAGGTTCCTACTCAGTGACGTATATAGCGTGTTTTTAAACTGGGACAGAAGGTACGGGATACCACAATCATATTTTAGATGTTAGGAAACATTCATAGAGACCATTTTCTCGTTTATGAAAAAACTAACAATTGCTTTGTAATCCAGGTTTATTCCATGACTATATTAGACTTAAATTAATTATATGCTAGCTTAGGCCCGCTGCTCCACAGACATTAAATTACCTATAAACCTTCCTCTCGAGTCACTCTATCTATTAAAAAAACCGCATCAAAATCCGTTGCGTAGTTTTAAAGATCTAAGCATATATAGGGTCCTACTATGTTAAGATGTCGCGTAAAGGTTTTTACAAAAAAAACATCCTGCCTTTTTATTACATTATAATATATGTATGAAAATTACCTATTACAATTCTTTCAACATCCATCATTATTATTACAAGAATAAATTAAGCATTCAGTGTGAGTTTTGTTATTTGCACGAAGTACATCTAAAATGCCTAAATCAAGCTTTAGGATGTTAAAACGCAATCGTCTAGAGACATACTATATTTATCTCTCAGGAATTTCCAATGCAATAACCTTGGTGAGAGACTAAAATAATTTTAAAGAGACTGAAGATTACATGAACATAAATATTTTATTGATACTTTTAGTTTGAGTCTGTGTATTTCTACGCGAACATTTTGAAATCATTAACAAAGGTTTATAATACATTAATCAGGAAATAACAAGATTATTCGTCATGTAGTTTTGAATAAATAAGATCACGACTCCCTTCAAATCATGTAGTTGCGAATAAATTAATCATATATGTACATGGCTTAAAGAGTGATAACATTAATTTTGGCTTTTGCATTAGTGAACGGGTGGCATCGACTGAATCATAGATTTTTACAGTTTTATACCTTTTTTATATTATTTGTACCATGTACCAATGCGTACGGTACAAATTAATAAAGTTGTCAATTGCTATATCGATAAGGCAAACACTATGTAATAGCCTACATCAGTGCTTTTGCAATGTTTTTTACGCTTTTTCGTAAAAATATAGAGCAAGCCCTTGAGTAAAAAAACGGACATTATTTACCGAATAAAAAACTTCAATAATTTGTAGTGCTAGAAATTTACAATAACCTGAATGACATCCTCCAAATATAATTGGACTAAAATTAAAAGGTAATAATGACTCCATGTTTAGTCAAGTTTCATTAATTTTGCGATTATTTTGAGATTATTTTCATCATACTTTATTTCTGAAAGAGATATATGTAGTAACATCAAGGCGTAATATGTAACCTTGTAATGAGATGAAGAACATGAAAACGGAACCAGATACTACTCACTTGGCAACTTGGCCTTCACGCATCGCGGGATTGCTAAGCCGTTCCCTGGTCCCAGGGCCTCTTCAGCCAGTTTATTCAGAACTGGTGCTAACTCCGTATAGAAGAGTATTTCTCTAGTGTCGAATTGAGCTTCAGCAACGAAGAGTCTGCCAAACGGATCTTTCGGTGGTAGCTTCACTACCAGGGGGAGGTCACAGCTCTCACCCTCATGGTCGTATGTAACTGTTACAGCAAGGACCCGGCTTAGGGCGCCAGCGACTCCGTTTCGGGATTCCACACGAACCTGACATAAAGAGTATCATTGGGAAGGGACGCTTGGAGAGGTCTTAAGAT
>DWMA01000256.1:0-12582 GCA_018252035.1 Urbanus sp. 3 SS-2014
ATAAAAGTTCCATTGTTTATCAATAATGTTGACATGGGAGTGTCCGCTGATGACATTATTGAATATATTGAGAATAAAACTCAAGTAGTTGTTAATTTGATAGAAATAAAAATGAAGCGGCAGAAGGAATACAAAGCTTATAAAATATTTGTACCTAGACATAAACTGGCAATTTTCTTAGATGAAAATTTATGGCCTGAAGGTATTTCATTTCGACGTTTCATTGATTTTGAGGCGAATCAGTCTAGAAGTAAGGAGAAAAAAAGAGGCTTTTTACACCCGATACATAACAGTAACAATAATTAGCAAATAATCAATAACTATTATAAATATAAATATAATTGAATATTTTACATCATTAATTTCTATTATAGTCTCAATATATAAAAAGCAATTATTTAAATAGATAATAATAATTTTAAATAAATAAATAATAATTTATGAATACAATGGATAAGGATCTTGGTATAATCAAATTAGTTAGCTTTAATTGCAAGTCAGTAACCAGATCAACTGATGGTGTGAGGCAGTTATGTAAATCTGCAGACGTTATCGCTCTCCAGGAGACATGGCTTCTCCCTCATGATGTAGCTTATATTGGGAATATTGATCAGAGCTTTGAATTCACCAGTAAATCTGCGGTAGACACCTCTGATGGACCATTGAGGGGGCGACCATATGGGGGGGTGTCTATAATGTGGAGAAAAGGGGTGTTTTCGTCAGTTACAGTGGTAAAGTGTGTTAGTGTGAGACTTACGGCAGTAAAAATATGCTTAGTGGATCGCTGCTCGCTCGTGTTTTCGGTGTACATGCCTACTGACACTGGTAATGTAGACAATTTAACTGAATTTATAGAAGTCCTCAGTGAAATTAATGCTATAATTGAGAGTAATGAAATCGAGTGTGCTTTTATACTAGGTGATTTTAACGCTCATCCTGGTGAATTATTTTTTAAAGAACTGTTAGATTTTTGTGAGGAACGAAGGTGGCTGTGTGCTGACGTGGTCAAGCTTGGATTGTCTTGTGATGCTTATACTTTTATTAGTGATAGTCACAAATGTAAGAGATGGCTTGATCATTGTTTAGTAACAGAGGCAGCTTCTAAGTGTATTGTTGATGTAGTGGTTCAACATGATGTGTTTTGGTCGGATCACTTTCCACTGGAAGTTAGGTGTAAGATGGCTAATATAATTCCAAAAATGCATTACAACAAGACTATTTTTGATAAAGTTCAGTGGGGTGAGAGAGACACGCAGCAGATAAATTTGTATAAGAATGAGTGTATGCTTAAGTTAAAAAATATAGTCTTCCCAGATGAATGTAGAAATTGTTCTGATAAAATGTGTAATGTGTCTGAACATAGGAAAGTTATTGATAGAATATATTTAAATATTGTCGAAACTCTCAGAAAGGCGGCTGAAATTAGTTGTAATACAAAATGTCAAAGACGCAAAACCAAGAAAGTTATCGGCTGGAATAGATATGTGCAAGAGGCTCACAGAGAGGCACGGCTCTGTTTTAAAACTTGGGTGCTACATGGTAAACCTTTTGCGGGAGATTTGTATCACAGAATGTGCGAATCCAGAAAGCTCTTTAAGTCCAAACTGAAATGGTGCCAGAACAATCAAAACCAAATTAAAATGGATATACTGGCCTCTCACCATTCCGGAAAGGACTTTAAGGGCTTCTGGAAATGCACTAAAAAGTTGGATACGAGATCCTGTTTACCAACAAGTATTGGGAATCGGAGCGAGCCAAGCCAGATAGCTGAAATGTTCAGTGAGCAATTTAGGATTGACTCTCCTCTGGGGCCAGTGGCCGGGGTGCTTAACGATGAATCTGTGGCTGGTAGTGTACACTTACGTTTTACAAGTACTGATGTTGCTAGAGTAATTCAATGTATGTCAAGGGCCAAATCACCTGGTCACGACGGGCTTAGCGTGGAGCACTTACGCTACGCGGGCATACACCTACCAAGAGTGCTAGCTTTGTTGTTTAATTTGTGTATAGGACACACGTACCTACCTCAGGAGCTTATGAAAACCATAGTTGTACCGATACCTAAAAATAAAACGGGAGATATGTCCGACAAGAATAACTATCGACCGATCTCCCTCGCAACCGTGATAGCTAAGGTGTTGGACGGTTTGCTTGATAATGTATTCGCAAAACACATACATTTGCACGAGGCACAGTTCGGGTTCAGGCCAGGGCTGTCGACTGAAACAGCAATTTTGCGACTCAAGCACACTGTTCAATACTATGTCACGCGGGGGACACCAGTTTATTCTTGCTTTCTGGACTTGTCGAGGGCATTTGATCTTGTGTCGTACAACGTTTTATGGGATAAGCTCCTGAGGGAGACCAGTACACCTAGGGAGGTGGTCAGTTTAACGAGGTACTGGTATCTGCACCAGACCAACAGGGTGCGTTGGGCGGGAGCTTACTCGAGAGAGTATGGGTTGGAGTGCGGAGTGAGGCAGGGTGGACTAACCTCTCCTCGGCTCTTCAACTTATATATAAATAGGTTGATTGTTGAGCTCAGCAAAGCAGGTGTGGGATGTTCCATGGATGGACAATGCGTAAATAACATCAGTTACGCTGACGATATGGTCCTGCTGAGCCCGTCTGTTAAAGCTCTAGAGGTCCTCATTGGAATTTGTGAGAGGTACGCATTGTCACATGGCCTCCAGTACAACTCTAAAAAGAGTGAACTACTTATATTTAAGGCCAAGAACAAACTGCCAATAACCGTGCCGCCGGTAAAACTTGAAGGAACAGTACTAAGTAGAGTCACCAAGTTCAAATACCTGGGGCACTGGGTCAATGCGGACCTTTCAGATGATTTGGATGTAGAAAGGGAGCGTAGGGCACTGTCAGTGAGGTGCAACATGCTGGCGCGTAGGTTTGCACGTTGTAGTACAGATGTAAAAATCACCCTGTTTAAGGCGTACTGTCAGACTTTTTACACGTGCAGCCTATGGGCTAGATGTACTAGCAGGTCGCTTGGTGCCCTGCGCGTTCAATATAATAATGGTTTTAGGATGCTGATGGGGTTGCCTCGATTCTGCAGCGCATCTGGCATGTTTGCGGAGGCTCGTGTCGATAGTTTTCAGACTATCTTGCGCAAGCGCGTAGCCTCCGTGATGCGGCGGGTCCGGGACAGCCCTAGCGGCCTCCTAAATACCATATTAGATAAATTGGAATGTCCAGTGGTAAGACACTGGAATGCGTGCCACATGAGCTCCAGAGGAGTTACATTTAATATAAGGTAATTTTGGATTAATTGTGTATGTTGTTTTTAATTTATTTGATTTTAATCTATGTGATTTTAATTCATTTAATTCATTTGATTTTAATTTTATGTGATTTTAATTTATTTGATTCTAATTTATTTGATTTTAATTTGCTTGATTTTAATTTATTCGATTTTAATTTATTTCATTTTTAATTTTAATTTAATTTATTTTATTCGATTTTAATTTATTAGATTTTTAATTTTCATTTAATTAATTTTATTCCATTTTATTTTATTTATAATTTAATTCTATTTATTGTAATTTTAATTTAATTTATTGAGTTGATTATGTAATTTGTTATACTAATATAGTCAATAAGTATTTACTAACACCAGTGTAATTTATGGACCCTGTCTGATTTAAATTAATAAATAAAAATAAATAAAAATAATCTTGGAAGAAAAATGTGAAGTTGGTGAAAGGTTAATTATAAAATTGGCTTCTGATTTATTATCATGGAACCACGGGGACTAATATTCTGGTATTAAGCACTAAATGCGGTCAATGAACAAGTATCTAATAAATAATTTAGTCACCATGAGGACAATACCGACGGCCTTGTAGGCTGCTGAGACAGTTCAGTGAACCCACCCGTTCCAAATAAAGACTGAATTCCGAACGCTTTGAGTAAAGACGAATATAGCGTAGACAAATATATTATTTCTAATCCAATTTGTGTATTACCTTTTTAGTCAAGCGTTTAATTTTCTACATAGCCTGTATATTGTTTGTAGATTAAAATTGGCATTTTAAATGTAGTTAACTTCTATTAAGTACATGGGTTTACAGAGGAATTGGATGACACAGTGACAAAGAGATTATGATTGCTATAAAATTAGTAAGTACATATATCGTTACGTATGACATTTTTAATCATTTTAGGAATAGTTCTCACAACTCCGCTTCTATAGTTTGTTATATTTTATTACTCACTACTAGTAGTAGTATTAGCAGAATTATAATTTGTATTATCTACAATAGCTATTAGAACTGTATTCATGTTTGTTTACATTTGTCTATTCGTAATTGCTATCTCAGGATCACTTTGAAAGCGTGACGAATCTCCCAGATATCCGTGTACTAAATTTAACCAAGTACCCACCTAAGCTCCAATTGAACGGAACACAAAGGGCCCTTACCGGTTGTCCAAACAGGACAGTAATGAATATGAATGGTCGCTCCTGGCCGTAGGTGTCCGATTATGATGTAATAGAACGAGATCCGGAGGCAGATTGTGGATGTCGCCTGGCAAAGACTAAATGACAAGTGTAGAAAAACAGATGGTGAAGAATAATAAACATACTTCTAATAATAAAATAATGATATGCATATAGAACAAAAAATAATGCATAATATAATAGAAAACTAAAGTACAGTACTTTATGAATTGCAATGTATCGCAGAATGATACGACAGATATTTGTTTATATTTGTAACTAAACAGAATCCAATAAGAACGTCCGTACTTTCTCAAGTCTTGGAAAGCCTTGGAAAGTCTAATGACCAGTAATGATTTTTAAATACGTTGACAAACATGAACCGTGCAAGATTTGCATTTAGAGAGCTTCCGACAAGAATGATGGCACTTGTACAGTAAATAACAAAATACTAGATGTTATTAGTTATAGTGAATTGTGTAAACATTTCTCCATTAGATTCCAATCATCAATCATCCATCGTAGTCATTAATCAATTTGTTGATTTACCAATTATACGAGTGAGTGTTTTCAAGTTTTTTAATCTAGTGGACTGACATTTGGTGTTTATCATTGATTTATTGTACTACACCAAATATTTTGCAATGTTTGATTTCATGTATTCTTGGAACAGTTTGCTCTACTGCATCGACGTTCAGTAAGATGTTTATCTATGTACGAAGTAGACAGCAAGTTGTGACATGCGTGCGTGGGTGACCATCGACTGCAGCTAACTGTTCAGGCGATGATTCTCTCATTGTTTCGTCCGTTGTATCGTTGTCGTTTGCTTCACAATCATCTAATACAATTCCTTATGACGTATCTAATTAAATATGTGACATTTAGAATCCTGTAGCTCATTTCGCTTCGAGACCCGTTTACGGTGTGTTTGTTGATATTAGATTCTCAGAATACGATGATCAGTATCCAATATTGTAATTCATCAATTATTTAAAATTATTTATTACGGTTCTTAAAGTTTCAATCATCGACAGTCTTTTCGCATAAAATATATATTTTTTGATATCAATTTCAGGTCTGACAAGCACATGAAACACATGTTAACAAGTAATCTTGTAGCGAGTTCTGTAAGATGCCATTGATATACAATGCATATAGGCATTTGATACATTTCTTGCCCGTATAAACCAACAGGGCCAGCAAATGTGAACGGGCCCTATGGAATCAACATAAGATTTTAAACATCTTTAAACAATAAACGAACGCCCATCTGACCTGAATTGAATTTGTATAAAGAAAAAACTATGAACGAAGAAACAACGGCACCGAGTTCTATTGAAATTTATTACGGCCACCTTGATTGTACGAACAATACTAACGGTCCCAAAGATTAAACAAATGAACATGGAAACGGTGACCATAAAAGAAATGACGAAATTGTGCAATACCATTATGATTTAATGAAACCTTACAAATGAACACAACACGTGTTCATTTGAGCCGTATAGAAGAGTATTTCGTAATTGTTCTAATAATTATGATGACATTTAGGTTATTAAATACCTTGAATTAAAACGATATATTGTATATAAAAATAATATTATGTACAAGAAAGTAATACACTGAAATGCTCAATATTTTAGATAGGTACTTTCTTCTTTTCATGATTTTAAATTTCATTTAATAAATTCTGTTTGATAGGCGGTGGACTTTTATGCTTACCAGTATTTAAATATAATAATTTTAAAAAGCGTGCAAATTGTCAATATCAAATGATAAGAAATCGAAAATGTACTTAATTTAATCTCAAAATTACAGATTTCATTTAAAAAATACTGTTTATTATACCATACACTTTATGCTAATCAATCTTGAAATATAATAATTTACTGAAGCGTGCAAATTGTCCATTTCAGATGATAAGAAATTATCAATTAAAAATTCATCAACTATTTATTAATCGTATCAGGTGAATGTGAATAATTATAAAGATAATCCTAATTGAATTTGAATGTAAAGCATAATATTGAAGACGAAACCGTTTATTTAAATTTCGCTACAGTAGTGCCAATAGGTCAGCAAGTTATAGAAATAAATATATCATTATAATTTGCTATTTATTTTAAAATGTTATGATAATAAAGACAGTTGTTGCGATGATATTAAGAATTTAATTTCGTACTAATCTGTGTTACCGTCAAAGTAACTCTAAAATTTTAGCGAATGCACATAGAAAACCTTAATTCATACCCCTCTTTGTGTCGATTATTACATTTATTACTTACTAGCTTTTGCCCGTGGCTTCGTATGCATTAAATTACATATAAACCTTCCTCTTGAATCACTTTATTTATTAATAAAATACTCTTCAAAATCCGTTGCGTAGTTTTAAAGATCTTAACATACATAGGTACAGACAGTAGAAAACGACTTTGTTTTATTCTATGTAGTGAGTAGAGTAGTGATGCAGCTTATTTTTGTGAGATAGACACTTATTTTTCATTTGCAGATATCCACTGCACGAAACAAAAGGAACGCCAGAAGATTTTTAAAAGTAACGAACGGAAGAGACCACCTGTTACTGTTTACTATGATGGCGCAACTAAAGATCTTTAGGTTACGTTTGATGCAATACGCGGTGCTACTTTGTGGTTGTTATGGTGCTTTTGAGCGGATACAGCCGGTTGGCTTTATGTGATTTGATGAAATAGGATAGAGCAGCCAATTGCCTCTTTGCAACTTTTATGTCAGCCTTGTGTATAAAATTGGACGGTTTTGTTAGAGATTATAGTAGTATCAGCTTGACATATATTGTGGACTAAAAACGGATTAATAAATTAATTAAAAACTTACCTTAAATAAACAGGCTATATATTTCTCTGTTATTACATTAGGTAAGTAAACCATAAAACACTTATTTACCAACAGTCCCGCAAGCAATTGATATAGTAAATATTATGTGTTAATTTCGTTCTTATGTAAATGATTCTGGGCCTAAATTGCCAAACGATGATATCATTAGTACCTGACATATTAAAACATGAATCAAATGCATGTACTGCTTCCACGGTCCAGTGCCAAACCCGCCGATGCATTTGATGTGCATTCAAGCGAGTAATGTATTTCTCATATTTCTAAGCAAACGTAGCAAAGTGATACTGATCTTAAAGAAAATAATATTGTAGCGCCATTAATAAACAATTTCATGTTGAAGATGATGATGATGTCGCAAAATTCAATTAATATAATCTTATTTCTTCTCTTATAAGTTTTACGTAACACGATGGATTTAAATTCTTATCTTTAGTAATTACTTCATTATGGATTGCAAATGGATGTAGCTGATGATGAGTTCTCATCTCAGGTAAATTATATTAATATACTTATGTTGCAAATATTTCTATTACATGTGTAATATACAGTAATTGCCTCGTGGGTTTTTAATAGCACAGTTCCCTACCTTCCAGTCGATGTCGTAGGAACTGACTAAAGGAAAAATTCCAGAAGGTGGTCGACCCACTTGACCTCCGACCCATTGCGATCACCAACAAACATGCCATGCGCGTTGAGGGAAAGCCACTATGTCGAGAAGTACCTGAAAGGATTCATGGATGCTAATGAAGTTTTTATTTTATGAATTAAGATTAGCACAAGTATTATGGCGATTATGACGTTCAAACGAAACTCTGTAAAAATAAGAGAACTTGATAAATTGAAACTGAGAACTCTTGATAAATCTGTTGTAAGAGTAAACAATAAAAAAAGTAACAATTAGTTTTAACATGACAGTTTGACGTATCATATGGTGATACTGGGTATTATGCTTGGGAAACTTTAAAATTGTTTTAAGTACACTTTGCACTCGCAGTTACATACAAGTCTCATTGACTGGGTACAAATCGAAGATTAGCTGATAAAAATGTCAATATTGCTTGGCAGAAGTCAAAATAGACCTTGGATAAGAAGTTTGTATGAACCTCATAAAATTTAACTGACATAATTATTATTGCCTTGATAATATGCAATGAATATAACAGTACAATACAAAAAATGAGTTATTTCTCAATTTGTTTTCGATTTGGTCGTAGATTAGATTACTAACGTTTAATAAATAATTTGTTAATAATATATTTTGAATATTTTTTTAGTTTTGATTTGATTTAATACCTATATCTTAATAAAAAGTCTGTAGTGTCTGTAGGAGAAAGTTTATAACAAATGTATAAAATAAAGGTAAAGGTGATACGCATGATCAGGGAAATTCAGACCATTTGTAAAGTTTACAGTTATATTCACTTTCAAACGTATATCTGTAGATTGTCGTTGGATTCAAATAAAATTAATACAAATTCAGAGGTAATATTGATAGGAATCAAGGCGGATATCGGTGGAGAAAGCCAATGTGAACACAGTCGCCATGAACTGTTGACAGGAAACAAACATTCACGTATCTAAAGGGTTTTTCGTTCTTCATATAAATATTTGGATGCGGCATCTACTTGTTCAAATTACGAGGATAAAGCACGCTTTACACTACCACGTCATAATGTTTGTGAAGAGAGTAATTCAAATATTTGCTACTGCAAAACATTTGTATTTTACGTTGTGTAAATGTAAGCTAAGATAATATGAAAACCAGTGTTTCCAGACACATGCAAGTTTTCGTTAAAGATGATCATATTGATGATAACTATGAAAGGTTTTGGGCGTTACTGTGACGAGTTGTCACTCATTCTTTATCGTCCATAAATTGCAATGATTCAAAGTACTAAATTAAGTTTATGAGGTCGAAATGTTGACGGATCTGAAATTGTCACATCTATTTTTCTTAAATATCCTACATCCAGTACCTCCTATTGATGTAGACCCCATTCATTTTGCCGTGTGTCAGATTATAGAATTTGTATTTCTATATTGAATCGCAAGCATCGGCTACCACTTGAATTCAATAAGCGAAATGGAAAATAAATGGGAGAATGGTAATCGTATTTGTGTGTACGAAAGTAAATAATGTTGCCAGGTACACGTGAGGTTTATGTTTAATGGAAGTTAAAAGCATCGAGTCACGGAAAACGTGCTTGAACACGTGGAGATGACCCGCTTGATTCCAAATGCGAATTTGTTAACCTAAATTAGTTTGTCATTCAAACAAGTTTTTTACTTGTCTCTACTTAACTGTATCAAGTTTGTCAGCTTTAAAACGCGAGCACGTTCCACAAAATCTTTGTCATGATTAATGATGATAGAAATGAAAAAGTAATACTAACGTATTCTGCAATTTCTCATGCAATCTATGATGGAACAAAATGCATTACATTAGATCTAGATATACATCAACCCTGAACTTTGCAAGCCATTATAGAAACAAATAACTACAAGAAACTTCGTGATATTACTAAAATGACTTTCGATCAAAACAGTACCGATTGCATTAGCGCTATGTAATAGTCTAAGACAAAAAAGTGATTAAATCTAAAACTAGGAAATATCAAAATGCAAATATAGCTGATTGGAAAGATAAGGCTGTCGATGGAAGTCAAAGTTGCTGCATAAATAATCGAATTCACTTTCGCACCACCTACACTCATTGTGCCCCGAGACTTATTAGTCCTGAACCATTCCTTTTGCCATTTGTCTCGCGAACACTTTCACGTTTATACTCTATGGCTGCTAAATGACCAGCTGAATGACATGAGAAAGCCTGATTATGAGAATTTATAACATAGGCTTTGGTTACGAGGAAACGTGTATACGGAACTGCATAGCCTATTGTTAGCGACATTTCAGCCAATGTGACTCAATTACTTGAAGTGATAGTTGCAGTTGCGGAGGATAAGATTTTAAGCTTTTCCAGAAGAATGAACTTAGGTTTTGAGATAAAAATGAAACTGTACAATGTTAGTGCCAAATAATGTCTGATAATTGTGTACTGGTAGCAGATATCAAGTTATGAAAATGTTATAAATTTTATATACAAATGATAATGTTTGTTTTGTAATTGAAATAATGTTAATGATGAATTGAATGATGAAATAATGTATGCAAAAATCTAGGCATACTTACGAGCCACATCCTTATAATTCTATTGTACTGAACATTGCAATTTTATGATTTCCTTTGAGTGGGTGGACTCGTGATACTAAACCCGACGATTAGCGTATCGTGCGTTATACTCCCCTTCACAAGTGTCTCGAGATAGAGAGCTTTGAATTAATGAATTGCTCCTTTAGTGTTTGACACCTACTGATAAAGATATTGTTGAATAGTATAAGAAACATAATAAAGCTTATCTCAATGGAGGTATCATAATAAAAACTTCTTGGTGTGCAATTAAATCAACGATAACCGCACGTGAGCTTATTAAACCTTAAATGGCAATTGTGAATGATTTATTGTATTATAAACATAGTCCTAATACGAGAAATTATTCCCTAACTAGACATTCGAGAAAGTGATCGACCGAGGCAGATCACGACTCAGGACGTGTGGCTTTCCAGCAATATCGCGATAGCCCTGATATGATGGATATCTTGAACGTTTAATTTGCCCTTATATTATTCCCATCTGTTTTCTAACAATGCGAAAGCCCCAGTAAAGGCACGATTTGTGTGCATTTGATAAGGGCGGAGCAAGATGGTACTGATAGTTAGATCCTATTGCCCTGCAATATAAATGCAACAAATTGTTCACTTTTACTTAACATTTCTCGTTTTCATCGGCTGTATCATTAATACATTTAATAACTGCAGTTTATTGAAACTCGATCTATATTTTTTGTTAGTCTTTTTGGAAATCGACAAAGACAATTAATTAAACTTGATTTCTTAATTCAGATACACGAGTGATATGATTGTTAATATTAAATAGTTGTACTTACAGTGATCTTACGTGTCAAAATTGTTTCTTCCAATGAAAGATCCTGTCATAAATTCAGTTCTTAATCCTCTATAGCGGCATTTGTCATTGTTAGCTGCCACATTAAAATAGAAACAACATGATATATTGCTTAGCTGCAGTAGCTAGTTTGTTGTTGACAAACTTTCATTCAGGAAACGTTCATCCAATCCATTTGCGTCCGGTGGTCCCCGCCGCTACCTTTATGATGAATGGCACTGAAAATTGAAACATCCTTTAAGGTGGAATTGTTTAAAATTAATATCTTAAGTAAGCCGGTTAGTATACTTTTAGAAAAAATGAAACCCAGTTTGATAGATCGTGTATAATAATTTTGGAACTGTCTAAGTTGCCTTAAATTTGGAAATTTGATTTAAATGGATGCCAATAAATAAATATGTACTTTTAAAAATATTAATGTGAAAAACGGTACAAATGCACAGGGTTGACAATTAATAATATCGGTTATTTCTCAGCTTCCAGTACACACGGGATTTCCTTTATCATACTAGGAACATACAACGTATTTAAATTCATTTAAAAGTGAAAAATTAGTATATTTACTCAGTTCATATTATGTTGGTAAATTTAACTTGGTAACGTTACTGCCTTGTACGTAAAGAAATTTTAAATTTAATTCACATTCTCTATTGATATCGAACCATTAAGTTCTTGCATTCTATCAAATATGTTATGTATACAGCAGATGCTTACGATAAGATGGATGTGGAATTTGGCATTTAGCTTCACCTGCGCCATCTGCTCTAGTCATATATTTTTCAAATGTCAAGCTATTCAGTCAAATTGTTTGCAGTCTCACATTGTTTTCATTTTCTTGTTTTTGCTTTTTCTTCGTATAAGTTAAGGAAAATAGTTAAGGTATAATTATATCGGTTAATTTTAACAAAAAGTAATTATAGATGGACACAAGTATTAAAGAATTTGTGGCAATGTTACCACAAATTGTCCTTTAAATCTCTGATGCTAATTGACTTTGATGTCTGATATTTTTCGGTAGTTACTTTACTATTAAATACTCTTTTTGTAAGTTTACCGGTCTCATTTATTATATTGTAGAACCATAAAATGGTTAGAATGTTCCTAGGGTCGGCCAATTATGTTGTTAAGATGTTTAGCAGGATATGCTGTGAAGAACGGACCGTTCCATGGATACTGCGATAGAATGATCTTACACTACGATGCTCATTAACTTTATATTGCCAGGAAAGTAT